>SJOL01008668.1:957061-1032256 GCA_004794785.1 Opisthorchis felineus
TTCAGAGTGACGTAGGCAGAGAGGTGGCCAACCCTTGAGCTGGCACAGGGCTATGAAGGAGATTACGAAACGGTTGTGTGCTGTCGGTGCTACTCGCCTTCCAGGATGGGGACCGCGTGATCCTCACTGCATCTGGTTGGAGACGCTCCAAGATTTGGCTGCCAACCGATGTCAGTGGCAATCTTGTTGTCAGTTTCTATCCAGATTGCCTGAATGAGTGTCTGGAGGCGTAGGCACCTCGGAATAATTGTAGTAAGCTAGGACTAAGTCCCTTCCCCGTCCACCTTTATTCTTTCCTTCACAATAAGGCTTTCAAATAAATCATGGTTGTACGGCAGTGAAGCATCGGTGTTGAACACTGATGTCATGCTGTCCATAATGATGATGATCCCGTTCTGTCTGCGCTACGCACGGCGACTCTCGTGTATTCTCAAAGTGTGAGCATTTCCTTAATTCCAGTGACTTGCTGTAGACACATCTACTTTGCTTCGCTGTGCAACAGCTTCCGTGTTTTAATGTTCCAGCGTTGCTGCAAAGCCGATCACCTTCAATACAGATGCAGTAAGCATCAGCCTATGTTTTATGTTGACATATGAGGCTTGTGTGGACAACTGTCCGTCGCAGTATGACTTCGACATTTTCATTTTAGGAAGCAAAATGGCGTTCTTTATTGTGGTAATGTATTTCAACAATAAAAATAAATGGTTCAGCCGTAATACCCTTTCGTTGCCAGTTGCCATTCCACCCGAATGAATCACGGGGGCCGAGATACTGCCAGGTTGCCCAAGCCTAGACAGAGGAAGTCGAGAGGCAGAGGCCGGGTTCCAACGATGGACCTTCTGGTCAGAAAATTCGCGCTCTAACCATTGAGCCATCTCGCGGCGTGGTCATAATGCTTTGTGGATCAGAAACGTGGTGTCTTTGCGCAAAGCTGAGCTTTCGGGGTTCAACCATAAGTGCCTCCGAAACATCCGTGGGGGTATTGTGAGAGCATCGGGTTAGAAATTCCGATTTACGCCAGATGGTTTTAGGAAGAGAGGACTCTCCCGCACCAATTGTGCTTCTTAGGTTGAGTTGGTTATGACACATTTCGCATGTCAGGGGGCTGTCCGTCTGGTTGATTTTTTGTCCTATCCTGTGCTGAGTGAGGACCGAGAGAACGGTGTATGGCCCAAAAACGAAGCATGAAACCCATGACCATAAAACCCAATTGGGTTGACTACTGCTACGTCCGTGGATGGGGACCCCTGGACTGAATTAAACTCCTTGGTTCCGACAGTGTAGGAGTATCATTTTGGCTAATTAATGCCGGCGTCAACATGATGTATAGACACTAACACCAGGGTACAAAAAGGTTGCAGTTGGTCTCGAGTTCGTGGCGTCCATTGAAAGTAAAATTACTCGTATGGGAACGTCAATGTGCATTCTAGGGCAATGGTAGGTAGCCTCCTCAGAAATGGAAAACTCTACAGAAATATGGTGTGAAATTATTACTGTGGATTTTCTTGGTGGTGTCTTCTCTTCGGATGACCCCTCTTTTGGGAACCTTGTCTTTTTTCGGTCAAACCTTGACAACAACACTCGTATCATACTGCTTTCTATTCTACTTTTGTCATGGTCACTAGGACGGTGGTATCGCATGGTAATGTCATAATAAGGAAAAAACATCGTTGTTACTCCACTGCGATACTAAATTATGCCAGTGTTTTTTTGGAACCGGGGTCCATTTCTGGGAGAAGAATGTGAATGATTGCGACTACCCTTTCGTCGTTTTAGTTTTTTTTACATGTCAGCTGCCGGCCTGCAATAGATTATATAAGAATACCGCGAACAGAATATCAAGTTACTATTTATGTTTCATATCGTCTGCCTGGTTCGGAAGACAACTATTTGAAAAGTCTGCGTGTAAAAGACGCTACATCCCCGCTCTATAGATGAGTACTGGACATAGTTGTTTTCGACTCACTCAAATGGCTGATACAGGGTCATCGTTACAACATTCAAAGCATTGGCTCGTGCATAACATGTTTGGTATCCAGACTGAGTAACTGTTCACACTACTCACCGCTACCCGTCTATCAGCCAACTGGTTGATCTTGGTGAATTTATTTTTGCCACAGCACATGGCATCACCCACAGAAGTGACCTTTTCTGTTATGCCCTGTGCTCGCAGACATCATATATTTAGATGAAGTGCATAGGAAGCCAGAGCTGGAGTTTAGCTCGGCGGAATGGGTTTTGTATCTTCAGTGAATCGTGTAGCTAAATGGTCTGTTGCAGGGTTGTTTTCTTTACCCTGATATCTAGTATTTCCTAAAGGGAATACAACTAGGGCATTGATAGTGGCCGTTGACCTCCGTAATTGCGCCATACTGTCGGGGAAGAAACGGTACCACTTGGCTTCCATTGGTAACCATTCTTGTCATATTTTCCTATACCTTGTTTTAGGGGGACGTTTTTGCTGACAGTCCATCCCATTTTCCCCCATAGGTGTACTCCAGTGAACCAGAAAATGTCAAGTTCGGTGAAAGACAATCAGCTTATGTTGTTCCTGTCCCTGGAGAATCGTCTTGGGTTCGCCGAATATCCTTTTCAGGTCGATTTTGTTGAGAATACTTTCTTAAATTGCTAGTTACGTTTTGTCTTTTGCTGTAGTTTCTATGTTGATTCGTTAAGCAGTGCTTCGAAGGCCCTTGGTGTGATTTAATGTCTGGCCTGTCGTGGGAATATTCAGAAAGAGACCTTTTCATTGCTATTATGCGATTCAACCCCAATCCTCTTATATTGCCTTAGCTTGGGTTGCCGTGAGGACGATTTCAAATTCATATATGTCACTGTATTACTTGAAAAATCGCTTGTCGTACTCCCAAAACTGTCATCTCATGCACTGTGGGAAAACTCGTTGAAGATGGATGTAAGATAACTAACAAACGAGGAAACTTGATCAAAATTTTGAGAAGTCTAACCCAGGAAATGGTGGATAACGACGTCTCAGCTATATCCGGAGGTCAGTGGGTCCGAAGTAGCTGCTGTGGAAGCAATTGAAGTAAGAATGGAGGTGAAATTGGCATGATGAGAATACATCTGAATAACCAATAGTTTCAAAAGAAAATGTGACATTTCTTAAAACCGACCAACTTCTGACAGATACATCAACCCAAATGCAATCAGTGGGCTCCTGAACCGAGCTTCTGAAACACCTGTGGAAAGCAACAAATGAATTGTAAGACAAACGAAGTGAAAATTTATCTCTCGCAGATCGCCTCTGTGATAAAGGTTTTTCATCGGACTAAAAGATCTGTGGACCAAAATTTCAATGCCCCCAGCCGATGGAAGAGAACCAGACAGGCAAAAAACCTAACAAGCGTCATCCAATTCTGATTGCCACTTTTCAAGACCACTCAACCGGCTAGGAGATGTCGATTCGAGCTATATAGTCTACTTCCTCCAGCCCACAATGAAGATCTACCCAACTAGAAGCAACGGCTACAAAATTGGAGAGCAGCAGAAGAGGATGGCTCGCCTACAGAGCTTGGAAGATTAGCGCTGCCGAAGGAAATTCCTTACCTGTTATGCACAATCTTGAAGGTGTAAGACGTTCCGCAAAATTTAAACGGCGTAGTTACAGGTCCTCTGTGGAGAGAAAAGGTCGACAGAAGACGGCTAGGTACCGTGGAACTGGTATGGGGCGCTTACTTAAGGTTAGTAAACAGTCCACTATCAGATTTGCACCATTTCGGTCTTTTCCGAGAGACACGGTCCCCGGAAGATGAGGCAATCAATCTCCAAAAACGAAATCTCAAACTAACCCGTGTGTCACACATTTTGTTGAGGAATGTCACAACTGTATCGACTATGAGAATGTCTGCGTGCCAGCCAATCCATTCAGTGCCACTATTTACCACCAAATGAACAATCAGTGCTTATTCATCTAAAAGTACATAGTCCCTCCGAATCCAGAACACTTCGCTTGGCTCCCACACTTATATACACCGCCTAAGTAAGACTACTCATCAGGTTGCCCGTTTTCGAGGTGGGTTTATTTCTATAATGAAAATTAAAGTATTCGCGATGCAAGAGGAATCCTGTAATGCGATGGAGCTAGTCCGGAGAATGCATGAGCAGGAACAAGACAGGCACGAGCTGTTCACGGTCCACAACTCACGTGTAAGCTAGAATCGTGATGAAAATCAACCAATTATAACGCTTGTGGCGAGCGAGTGCTCTTTGTGTTGGTCAGATCACTATCCACATTCACAGTGGGGTTAATTAGGGTTAGGGTTTCATGTGTGTACCACCATGAGTCAGGTAGATTCTCTGTGTCTAGTGTTTGATATTTGAGCCACCAGAATTTTTGTAGGTTCACGAAGACTTTGATGTATGGAAGGAGGTGGTGTCATCGTTCTTGTTGATCGATCATCAACAAGACCATCGATCAGTCGAAGAATATCATAAATGAGAGATTCGAGTGAGATTCATTTGGGTCTCCCAATAACGTCAGTTAGATTTTCTAGTCGGCGTTTATCCGCGTATACTGAGTTAAACTTGTTTGAATCATCTGGCTGACATGAATGTCACACGCTTCATGTTGACTAGATTTGGTGGGTTAGAACTTCAGATAGGTGTTTGTATCGTCACTTACGTCTTACCACCGGACTTATCCTTAAACCTGCAAAAGTACACTGTCTTTCTTGGTACACATCCTTTGTACACTGCTGATAATTGCTTTGGATGAGTTTGGAGTGGTTTCGAATCTGAATTTCTTAAGTCAAAAGGTTTTGTTATCTCGCGTGCTCCTTAATTACAAACGCTTCACACTCGCGCCAGTAAATGCAAGTACACGCCGGCCGTTCAGCTAATCGGAAACAAACGTGCTATTGGTGATGACGAAGAGCTACCTATCGAACCAAAAAAAGCCAAAGGAACAAGTAAGTTCATCGCTTTTCATCATGTTTCGTACAACACCCATAGGCGCTGACACCAGCACAAGCAAGCCAAAACCAAGAAAACAATTTCCACTGACAGAAGAAGAAGAAGAAGAGTCACGGACTGGTGTTTTGGTTCGCGTGAGTATTCCTCTTTATTATTCCGTAGTTTTAGGAGTTATCTCTTGTTGGAGCACCCGCAAAATGAGTGTGCCCTATTTTGTTCTCTTGTTTTCCATCCTGTATCTTCCTTCATCTTTGTCAATCCATTCCTTCACCTAACTTCTGCATGAGCATGAGCGGGAAATCCGCAACAGACGTCGCATGTGTGTTGTGGATGAGTGTTCGCAGATGGCGATCCAATTCCGGCTCCACTGGCGTCGATCATAGGCGTACTAAAACCGAACATTGCCTCTTTGTCCGCACGCCATTTCGTGGGCAGCGAGGAAGTTTTGAAGTTCCAAATGCGAAGGTCATCCTGCAGGCATGTACGCCCTGTAGTCCGGCGTGAACACCCGAGGAAAGGGCGAGCCCAGTGAGACCGTTCGAAAACCACCATACCCCTTCAATAACCTCTGATTTTGCAATCAAGCAGAAGCATCCAGACACTCGAATCCCTGTGAAGGGTGAGCTGATGACCTCATTAGCCAGAACCCACCCACATTCATAAGGATAAGCACCATCAATTTGTTTTGTGTGACATCGTTTACTGAGGAACATTTTCGGCAACCAAAGTTGTCTTTGTTGAGGCCAATTACTTGCAGGTCCAAATGGGCATCACTAGCTTGATAATCCCAATGGCACCTATTTCAGGTGGATTGTCAGTCTTTATCACTCATAGGACAAATCCATATCATAACTGTATGACAAACTCTGGTCGATCTCCGGAAAAAAAATGACTGTTGGGGTGCAACAGCTTGTGTATCTCCGTAACCTATTCAGCTACACCGGGGGTGCCCATATTGCATCCGCAGAGTCTCGTGCCAGTTTAGTCTGTGGATAGAATTCCAACACAGTCTTCTGCTCTTCTCTGTTGAGGGTTGAAACATTTGCGGTGGCTCGTTTCCTAAAATTCCTAGAATTCCCCGTAAGACGTCAGGCTTTTGAGCCAAAGTCCTCGGTAGGGCACCTTAATCGTCTTGCTGTTCATGTTTTGGCGCCCTATAAGTATCCCAGTCTAAGTACAACCCTAACTGTCAAAACCACACCGGCCGTCGCCCGGCATCATCAGTCGGGCATATAGCAAACTGTAGGTGAATCGAGGCAGATTACTGCTGATGCCTCTCTTTTTCCTCTTCTGCAATTTTATTTCACCCCTTCTCCAATTCACTAACAGTATTCCTTTCATACCATTTACAGCTGTACGGCGAAGAACAAGATACGCTGAAGATCAACGAGGTCGTTGAGGTTTTCGGTATACTGGAACACACTCGTCTTGGGAGTATCATGGTTCAAGATGAATTTGCACAGGATGCAAAAGGATCGGAACCAATACCACGAGTCCATGCAGTTATCATTAGGCGATTAAAGCACAACAATCCATGTCTGCCAAACAGTGAATTGATGCCGGCAATAGATAGTCACCCGGATGCGGACAAATCAAGTTGTCTGTTATCCTTCGTGGATCAGAGTCGCATGAATGCAGCCCGTTCAACCCTGCACACGATTTTGATGGAGTGTTACAAAGGCGACTCACTGGCTGCTGACTATACTTTGATCCACCTTTCATCAGCTCGGTAACCAGTCGCCGCAGAATTTTTTCTCCCTCTCAGTCATGACAATATGTTATCTTCTCTGGGGTGAATAGTGTTCGTCTATTATGTTCTCGGACGTTGGATTTCACATAAATTGGGGTTTCTTATTCTTAACCTCGAGTAGTAGGTTTATAGCCTGGGTCATCTAGTGAGTCACGTCACATAATTATTTATCAGGTTCAGTGGCTTATTTTTCCTCGTATCTCAGCACATCCCATTCGCCGAATCGAACGACTTCTCCGGCATTCAGGCTAATTCGGTTATTAGAGAAATCGTGTATGCTAGCGCAGTCGCGTCTGAAGAAACAGTAAGCTAGGACAGTATGGCAAGAAATCCATATCTCGTTTGTTTTCTCCTCTGCGAAACGGTGTGCAGCCGCACAACTGACTAGCTTACCAAAAATGAGCTACCTCAACCATATTTATAACAATAAATAATCGTTCACTTGTAACACCCTTTCAGTGCCCAGCTGCTATTTCACCCGAAGGAAGCACAATGCTTCAAAGACTACCAGGTTGCCTAAGCCTAGACAGGAGCAGTCGAGATACCGGGGCTGGGTTCGAACCACGGACCTTCCGGTCAGCAATTTCGCATCTTAACCACTAAAGTATGTCGAGCTTCCTCACCCACTTTGCTGACTTTGTATTTTGAATGAACTTTTACTGTACTTCGCTCTCTCATTTCCGTAACTTTATATTGTTCTTTCTCCTGATCTAGTCTTGATGTAGAGAGTCCTTACCCAAGCAAGCTGCCAGCTCTAAACATTGTATGCCCAACAAATGATGAGGATACCATTCATCCATCTTCACCTGAGGTTCGCGTTACGCTAGCGGACACTGCCGGCCTTTTGAGTCGTCTGCGCTTGTTACTTCCCTGTCTCGTGACGCAGCTTGCCCCAGTTACTGTGACTCTGGAGTCGCTTAACAATGGCCCCAATCTGATGCCAATCAGGGATGCAGACCGGGGTTCTCTAGACGCGGGTCGTTTACAGCTTCCGAATGGAACACAAGCAAGTTATGGTATCCATTCTTGGTTGCACATTTAGAATGCAATCGAGTTCTGTATTTTTTGAAGATGTAGTCGAATAGGACTGATTAGCAATAAATCGTTCCATACGAGGCTTTCGCCATAGTGATTGCACCTATTTTTCAATGAACCACAACTAATGAACTTACTTATCATGAACTTTAAGCCCATGGTTGTTGAGTGCACATTTCACTTACCGGTTGACTGTCGACAGAGTGTATGTATGTATGACATTCTGATTCAGTTCTTTTCCCCACTCACTTTAGGTGCTAGTCGATGAAACAGGTATGACAACCGGCCAACTACAATCCCGTGGTGTTCTTAACCTTCGTGCACTCACGATGCTAGCCACGAAGCAGTGCGTGCCGTACGATTTTCAGTTCTACACCCAAGACTGGGACACCGACTGTCGTGTGTTGATAATTTCAGCCGGTCAGTCACTTGTCAAGGTTAGTGTATCACTGTGCCTTGTGCTGGAGGCCCTTGAATGTCACTGCCTCGTGTAGCCTTATCATTATTGTTATTATATATATATATATATAATATGCGTGTCAACTGATGTTCATCCTCACCAACAGATTGTAGTCGGATTTCACTCACTGTCCTTTTTTAGACCTGAAGTTTGCATTTACGTACGTGACAGTGTATGTCGTTCATCAGTCCACTGTGTTGGGGCATTCGACAATGCCGTTCGATGCAGCTTCTTAAGATTACCATGTCCTGGCCTCCCAAAACAATGCTCGAATTCATGTGATTTTGGTTTCAAGCGGGTTTGTAGACAGTGTTGTGCACTGGACCGTCGGTCTGCCTTGCTGTGGATTGTCACTCTGCCCAGATCTTTATGTTCATTTAATTTTCTCAATCTCTTATTATGTGTGGGGGACGATGGTTTCGTAAATCCAAATGATCAGTCTGTTCATTGGACAACCACGCTTTAGGGTCGTTTCCCGAGTCGGCCCAGTCTCCACCTGAGAACTGCCTTATTTTATCTGGCTACTGATGAATTTGCAAGTAGATCATCCATATGCTCCCTTTTACAGTCCACTTTGGCCTTACCGTGGGTACCGGAAGGAGACTTCTCAGTCGAATGCACTTACAACCAGGCTGACACAGCATGGAATGAATTGAGGAACTACTTGACTATTCTCACTCAATCAAGTTCACTGTATTCCATGGAAGAGCCACTGCAAAAGGTTAGTCTTTCCAGTGTGGAATTTGAACAATTTTTTGACTGCGTCCATGCTTCCAATTTCATATTGATGATCCCGACAGCTACAGCTAATGCAAAAGC
The DNA here is from genome assembly GCA_004794785.1 of Opisthorchis felineus. Classification (NCBI taxonomy): domain Eukaryota; kingdom Metazoa; phylum Platyhelminthes; class Trematoda; order Opisthorchiida; family Opisthorchiidae; genus Opisthorchis; species Opisthorchis felineus. The sequence continues at coordinate 966,058 of SJOL01008668.1, forward strand.
TAGGAAGCGAACATCTCACCGGAAAGGGGCGCGGATCTGGCTAAAGCATAATTTGTTCGGCACTTCTGTTTTTGGCCTAGATGGCACAATAGCACTTTGACATTAGCGCTGAAGCGGTTCCTCAGCGGAACTATTGGTCTACTATGGTTCACCTTCCTAGTATTCTATTTTGTTGCGATGTCCATGGCCGTGAAAGAGTCGCATGGGGGAAACTGCCGTTTTTAGGCTTAAGCTGTCACGCCACTCGGTATCGGATACCATTGCCTGGGCACTTTGTAGCCTCCTATTGGCCTTCGACTAACAAAATTGTTGAGTTTTACGCTGCAGAGAGGCCACAGAGACAACATTCAGCAACCATATCCGAACGTAGGCGAACTTTCAGTGCCCTTCGAGGACAGCTGTCCCCTGTGCGACCGTCTAATGTCTGTTTGCGTATCTTGCATCTGATTTACTGAACTGCGTGATTTTTCTTGTTTGTACCTTACGCGCCATGAGAGCTGATGGTACGAATGATACTGAATTTCTGAACAAAACTTCACATACTGCGAAAAAACTCCCATATTTCTCCGTATCACACACTTTTCGAAGTTTCGGTTCTATTTTTTGGATTATTAGGTTGGCCCCTTTTATAACGTAATCATAAATTTGACGAGTACTGTTCAATGGTTAGCTTCGTAACAGCAAACCAATTTTCCTCTTTGTTCACTTTTCTAAGTCTGATCATGTGTACAGGTGTAAATAAGCCTCTGAAACCAAAGGAAAATAAAACAAAGCGCACCCGCACGTGGACGTTCAGTTACTCAGAAGGTTTTGCATTTGTGTTTAAACTTACGTCCTTCTAAACTCAGTCTTTATGTCTGAATATTTTGTATAATCAGTGACCCCGTCTAACGTGGAGGTCCATCGAAGTAACTGCCTGAGAAATATCTTGGTCTAAGGAGGCATTCGCTTAGAGTACTATCGTCTGAGTTACTGCTGGCATCACGCTCCGCGACTTATTTTACGTCACTGTCTCATGCATAAGCAAGACCATAGTTGAGGCTTACACGTTTCACCCGCTTGATGTACCAAGTAATTGCGAAGACTTTAGAAGTGCGTTCTGAAGGTGAGAGGACTGTGACCCTCCACCTGCAGTTGAGCCCCATCACGCGTGAAAGACGGTTTACCGGAATCTTGCCACGACAATAAAAGCTGAATAACTCAAGAGCTGAACGCAAAATAGCCCAGTGTCCGCGCTAGCCACTCCTGTGGAAGTTTTCGTGAATCCCAATTGAATGTTAATTTAGGAACTAAGGTTTACCGCTTGACTTTGATGCAGTAGATGAAGCTTCTTGAACGTAGCAACAAGCTGTATACTGTGGAATGCTGGTGAGTATTCTTTTCAAACCGTACGATATCACACTACATAGAACGAAATGTAACTATGCGTTCGGCAAGATTCATGCCTAGACCAACCCTCCGCCAATTTAAATGACCCATTAATCAATGATGAATTGTTCTTTAGTGCACTTACAGGATAAGCACATATTCAGTCATTTGGAATCCCTCATTTTGTGGCCAATACCGGTATTGGACTGGAGCTTAGTCCCTACTTAAAAGCAGCTCAAATTCAGTTGAATAAGTTTGCTGAAGCATGCGGTACGTGCCGTAAGTATGATTTAGTCAGGCTGCTAAGCTGGATCCTTCTCTGGCTAAAAACTGACCCAACCCGTTTGCACTATGAGCTCCTTGTAGACAAAGGATCTTGTCCATGAAACCTTCTTATTGCCACCACAGCATGATCGCCTTGTCTTCTGGTCTCTTGAATGCAATTTCCACATTAGTCACCTCGTGCTGCGTCAACAACAACAGTCATTGCACACTATAGCCACAGGGCACATTTGTTTTCAATCTGTTTTAGCGGATCAACGATGACTTTGTGAAATGGCGCCGATCCAAAGAAACCTTCATAGAAGCCGACGATTTGGCAATTATGTTATGCCTTCTCAGGTATGTATACCTCTTTTTCGCGAATGACTGTTTATTTAGTTCCGTCTAAGCCTCTAGAAGTTCCCAACTTTTTTCCAGTCGTACACTGAAAATCCCCTCTAGTTAGTTGGCGAGAAGTGGCCTTGCATGAGAATAAAATAGCCACTAGTGGGAAATTTGGAACTGTCAACTCCGTCACCCTTGAAATCGTCGTACTGTGGTGGTACTCGTCAGACTATATTCGAATGAAGTTTCCGCGCTTTTGGTTTTGTGGACGCCAAACACCGAGTTTCGGTCTCAAACGCTGCGGCGCTACTCGAATACAAACTGGTTATGCACAACTGAGCTCGTGATAGCTCAGTGTTTAGGACGTGAACTTGCTGGAACATCTCGACTGCTCCCGTCTAGCCTTGGGCAGCCTGACAGTATCCCAGCCCTCGTGCTTTCTTCGGGTGGCATAGCAGTTAGACACCGAAAGAGTGTTACAGCTGAACGATTGTTATTGTTTGTCATTGTTATTGTGCACAACAATTTCAAATCGACCACCAAAGTTAGAACACTTCTGTGCTTAAAAGCCGCCGGACTCTCGACGGTATTTGCTGTAGAACCTTCGAGGACATAAAACTATTGCGTGGTGCATCACCAGTGTCCTCACTCCATGGTGTACTACTGAAGCTGAAGCCCCATGTGAATGAATTCTGATACATCGCATAACTAGGATGGTATGTATAACTGATAGGGTTGGAGTTTCGTCCGGTCGTGGAGGAAAAAGGACTGGGATAGGTTTGTTAAAGCCCTGCGACAAACGAATTCAAACATCGACGACCGTACGAGCATCGATACATCACCGCACAATGTGCAGTTAAGCCCTCATCTTACAAACGATGACTGAGTTTGCAGCTCACGCAATATACGCTTTCCCCATCTGCAGCGAGGCTGCTCGAAAAATTAACTAAGGAAAGTCAGTACTATGTTCTTTACGTGCACTGAGAAATGATCCATGAAACACGAGGAGTTCTTTGCAAACACGATTGATGCGGCAAATAGGCTTGCTGCGTTGCGCTCAATAAATCTGTCTAATGAAGGCAGTTTTCCGTCTCCTGTTCCGCCTTCAATCGTGATATGTTTCAGTCGGAGCTATGTCAATACCAAAGCCAGTAGATTGCATGACTAACTGAAGGGCCCTTACTGGGAAGTACCACACCACTCATACAGTTACGAGTGTGCATGAAAATGGCTACCGGGGTGTCTAAAGTAAGTATGCTTTGTCTAAATAAGTTATTTTTCACCGCTTTATGCTAAAAAAAAACTCATCACGTCATAAACCCTTTCACCCGAATTGTAAGAACAAAGCAAGGGATTGCATACCATCGAAATTAGGCACGATGTGAATAAATACGTTATCTTCAGGGCCACATTTATCTGGACCAGCCAGTTAGTGGACTCTCGCTTAGTCAGCTCCGCTCTTTATCTCTCGGCGGATCATTACGAAAACCCGCCAACTAGATAGGATTTTCAAACGATAAACATTTCGCCGTGCAATTATTTCATTTATTTATTTTTGTTACATTCATGCAACTACGAGCTCATCATCACGCAACAAAGGTGCGTGCTATTCGTAAGCTTTGGAACCCATCATCAACTAGAAGCTGCCATCTTAGTGTGGTAGTCAGGCTTGTGTGGCAACGATCCCGCGGATTAGGTTGGCTAAAACTTCATCCCACAAGGTTTGACCATGCCGTGAAGTCCAGTTAGAGGGCAGTGGACGCCCGCACTTCGATCAATCTAATTGCGAGACGATCTGGAAAGGGCTACCTTCTGTAATAGAAATGAGAAGACAGTAAAATAATACAGATGACCAACGTGCCCATGTTAATGGAAAGAGCAGTGCTACCTTTTCTCGAGGAAAGACGGGTAAGAAAAGGTCGGCCGCAAGTGCACAATCCTACCGCCAGCGGTTGACTGTGACTGCCGGCTAATTATCAAATACGGTCGAAATACTATTAGAACGTCAGGAGCTGGACGCGGTTCCAAGTATCTGCTGTGCTAAGTAGCATCGGAGATGAGACAGCTAAACCTTACTCCCTACGTGCTCGGGCCAAGGCAGTCCTCCGCAATCAAGCGGGTCATACTGGGTGACCAGTCCTGGGAATAGTCCACTGCCCCCGCTATTTCACGGGTTGGAATTTTGGATCAAAGGCTAGGGGTAAGATTTCTCAACAAAACCCTTCATCCTCCCACTGTCTTGTGGGTCATACTCTTGATTCAGAGGCACAAAGTGGGAAAACCCGACTAAACCATCTCCCTGGGTAATCAGGTATTATTTGCCCATACGGTTCTTAGTTCATCGCTGCCTCCGCAGTTCATTCCCACCCTACAGGCAAACGTTGCCCCATCACTTGATTGTCAGTTGTCTGAGCTAATCGCCTTATGCAACCCCTGCCATGTAACGTCAACCGAAATTACACCAAAGACTCACGAGATAGCTTCTACTTGGGAGCTTCCAGCATACCCGCCATCTCGGACCTCATATTCGCCTAAGTTGATGTGCTTGTTTGTGAACCACGCATATTAGTGTGGTCGTGCATCGCAAATCACCCAGGACGAACTAAGTCTTCTTACACTTTACTGTCTGGGTGTTTGGTGATCCTGAATCTGAGCGCGGTTTACCGGATTGGATTTCTGTGAACAGTCGTCTTTGTGCCGCTGGGTTGTTCAGTCCAATGCTACCCGGCATCAAAAGCAGTGCGCGTTTGTAGCAAGAGCTCTCGTCCCGAGGGACTGCATTTCTGCCGCCGAGATTTGTTCGGACTGATTCGTCGAGCAAGGAGCACTGAAATCGTAATCCTGACGAGTGACGTGAACGACCAAGTCGTCTGCGCACTGTTGAACTTCATCCGGGTGCTCGATTCGGGGTCGATGCACGCCACACCAACAACAGAGACCTAATCCTCCGTTTGTGCCATGAACATCACCTGTTTCTGGATACCATGGATAACACACGCTTGCACTGTGTAGCTCGTGTTCGAGCACTTGGAGGAGGCCCATGCTAAGGGGGTTCAAAACTGTGTATCCGACTCCTTCAGTGCGATCAGAATACCACTGCATATCGCCGAATCCATTAGCCAGCAGACACGGTGATCCCTCAAACGCCAAATAGGGGCACCAAAGATTATCCCCATTTTCAATCATAGTACGCGTATACTGCGAGGAAACCATCGCGGTCCTAGCCTGGTAATGTTACCATCGTTTTCTCTGGCCTTGTCCTCAGGTTGACTGGACACAAATAAATAAATATAACAGTCGTTCAGCTGTAACACCCTTTCGGTGCCTAGCTGCCATACCACCCGAATGAACCGCGAGGGCTGGGATACTGTCAGGTTGCCCAAGCCTAGACAGGAGAAGTCAAGATGCAGAAGTCGGGTTCGAACCGCAGACCTCCCGGTCAGTCTAACCACTGAGCCATCTCGACGTGACTGGACACAGGGAGACACCGATGAAAATCAAGCTGGTTCCGTCGTACAAGGGAGTGCACAGACCACATTTACTCTCCGCTATACCATAGAACAGTGACACTGCTTCCAGCAACCAACAGTGGTCACCATGCACGAGTCATTTGTAAATTCAGAACACAAGCTGACGGATATTAATGTTCAGTAAAACGTTAGTGGTCATCTTGACCTGAAATCTGCCTTTTATGGTTGACTGTCGGGCACTGTAGCAACCTGTAAAGCAAAAATATCCCGTAAATTCTTGAGTCTCTTCAAAGCCCTGTATACCGACTCCTTTGGGTGGAGGGAGGCTTGCCCGATTTCACTTCGTCCACTGGTGTCAAACAAGACTGTTTTCTATAGAGGAAAATGTTGGTAGCCCAGGTAGCGTAGGTGGTCGTTGGCTTGTTCGCTGAGCTGGGCAACGCTACGCTACGCACCACTACGCTCCCCAATAACGCACTGATGATGTCACCTCGATTGGTGATGAAACGTTTGCAATCAAATTGCCCAGCTCAGCGAACAAGCCAAGACTGTACCACTGATATGATCATAGAAACCCCCCTCCCTGTTTGTGGGGTCGAAATATCTTCAGGGAGTTCATTGACAGACGTCGACCACGCAGACAACATAGCCCTTCTCGGATCTTAGCCAGTAGTACTTCACACTTGCAGAGTGCTACTGTAGGACTGGGTAGTACCAAACAGGAAGCTTCTGCATGTGGATGAGCCAATCGAGTTGGTCTAACTCCAGACTTTACTGCCATCCCGATAGGGAAGACCGGAGTGGCGTTTGCACTGCCTTGGACGTGACATCGGCTTGCCCTTCAAAGGTCGAGCATAAAAATGCTGCGGTGCACTCAGCATTTCTACATAGATCAGACTTAGCAGCTGCAGCCTGTGGACGTCAAAGCATTTTCAGTGTTAGCCGTGACTTCAAAACATTTTTCCGGTCTGATTGGAACGTCGTATCAGTAATGCACACCTAATGGTTTTCGGACAGGTGTGCTGATCACACTCCATAGGTTGTGTTGGCTTGGCCGTGCGTCATTCCATCCACTTGCTGATGGAATCCTTTTCTGTTAGGCGGAATCCCGCACCGATACGGCTCGCAGTTCGACGCTCGACCAAGAAGTCTATCGCGCACGCGATTGGCCAGATCGGGCCGCTTGCCGGTGCAGCATCAAGCCGAGCTCTGATTGGCCGGAAGTCTGGATCACGAAGTCAGCCAGTCACGATCTAGTATCCGCCGAATGCCGTTTGTCAATGGCGCATCTAGGCGTCTGAATTTCCAGAATGTCGTACGACGCGTTGTACACGTGTTTTTAACCGGGCTTTGGGCGCTATTACACGTTTTGCACCTTTGGTGGTTGTTTTGACGGGAACGCTAGCTTCGGAGGTTCAGAGTAAGCTGAGAAAATACCGTTAGTACATTTTCAGACCAGTATGTACAGGGTGGAAATGAGCCAATGAAAACCAGGCACTGAATTGACGGCGGGCCTTACCAACAAACAGCTGGGCTGCCGTGCTGCTGGATGGGGACAACTTGAAGGGATAGGTAAGTGGTTGGCGACACTGATGGCCGTGACCGATTACACGCTCAGTGGCATGGACGCGTTCAAGCCATTTCTCTCGATCCTACCGCCAATTATGTCAGTTGCGGCCTTCAATCCGTAGCTATATCCTTTTATATGTCAGCTCATTGGCGAACGAAACGCTGACAGCAAGAACCAGTATACAACATGTGCTGATGACGCGTCTCATTAGAACCTTTTGGGATCCAAGACTCCCAGTAGACCACTTCTAGCTGATCATGATCTTATTCGCTTTCACCTTTGTATCGTACAGCGTCGATCGCACATCCCTAACCAGTAGTGCTTGAACCATCTGATGTAAGGCGTCGACTGGTTCCTCGTTTCATCTTCATAGAAATCCGTTTAAATGATGAAACCCAAACACACCTTAGCTTACTGATATCCGTTTTTCACACCGATTCTTTTCAGGACCCTGTGTCTGACGCACGGTGAGAACCACGCAACAGTGGAACGTTGGGAACAAGTGTGTCGTATGGAGGAGCAACGTCGCCTTCGTTTGAAAAAACGATGACTAACATGCCGCCTATTAGCCCTACATCTTTAATTCAGGGTTACGCATTTATATAACCAGATTTCCGCATTGTTAACTGCAAGAAATTTTCCGATGTTATATAATTTTACGTCAATCTCGTATTATTTATCTATCTGATTTATGCCATTGGAAGGAAGTGAAGCCGAGTAGGTTAGGATCAGCAGCATCTCAGTTTGCTGAGGTCTAAATCCGAACAGAGGACGCTTGTAAAGCGAAGTATACAAGAATACTTGGCTGGTGACCATTGGCCCAGTTGACGAGTAGACACTTAAGACGTCGGAAGGCAGGTGAAGCACGTAACTTTGATCGTTGCGGGCAGTTTTCAAACTGGGGGCCTAACCTTATCTATGACAAGCAGCTCCGGTGTTGTTAGGTCTCTCAGATGCCTAGGACTTCACCAAGGCATTCATTCTCATGTGCGTTCACTGTGGGATTTCGGGTAATAAAAACCTTGGTCTTTGGTGAAAAACATCTGATAACAGGACAAACAAGTCGTGAGTAGAAACAATCGGTTCATGCATTTATGCATAAAGGCAACCGAAAGCAAGGCTGATAAAAAAATCACCGTCCGCGCAACATGGACTGGAAAGAATTACAACAGCAGCTTGAAAGCCAGGAAGTGTGGATAAACAATTTTGTTCTGAATTTAAAAAGTAATGCAAACGATGTAGCGTGGAATTCGCGAAGTGGCTGCTTATGAAGAAATAATGGTAATAACCGTAGCGCTGAGAGTACGAAGGAAAACGAACTGAGTCAGTGCTCAGTGAGGACTAGAAACACGAAGTAAATAAGTGAGAAGAAAGACCAGTGGAAATCGATTGTTTAGTATTAATTTCGTGGGGTTCCAGGACCGATCATGGCTCAATTTGGACGTCTGGCTGGAATCGAGGGGAGAGGGCGCATTAGCGGACAGTTGGTTGGTTAATCACGTTTGTGCGAGGGCGCCAGATTATTCGAAAACCACTGTCTACTCGCATCTTTATGCTGGCACTACCAGCTACATGGAGTGCCTCAATGACACTCTGCATCAAGTTCTGGGCATTCCCAACCAAGGATTCCGTATTCTCTTGGTCTTCGTTGGAACCTGGGTTGGAAGTGCAAGAAAGTGAGGCTGAATGAAATAAACATCCGGCTCGAGTGTAAAAATAGGGCCAAGCAATGTTCGTCATCAGGCTGTGCATGCAATCATTTTTAGGGGGCTTAGAAACGATTAGCAGTTAGGAGTCAATTCTCAATCGTAAGCAAACTGTAACAAGGGCTGGTGAACTAGTTAAAAACAGCGCAGTTTCGTGATATACTTTGTGTTAAGTGGCAGAATTACATCGAGCTGGCCGAACAATGTCATGTCACACGAGAACTGATGCACAAAATAGGTGCGTGGACAGAATAAAACCGGTCAACAACCAGACATGGATCACCACCCAGACGTTAATATGCTTGACAGGCGTGCGGTAGTAAGGCCACTAGTTTCATATCCATATTAGTGATACAGAAGAAAACCGGTTAGTGTTGAGAAAGCGGAGGTTCATGCATGCCAGTTCACAGAAAGCGGATAGAAAAATTACCACAGTCAAGTTCGGATTGGACCGGAGCACCGTAGATGCACTCCTCTTGATACCCCAAGAGAGAAGATGAGAAATTCAGTTAGGACGGTCAAAAATTAACAAGCTCCATGAAAGAGATCAACGGCGGTTATGAAGAGTAGGTAAGGGGAAACGGGTTGGATGAGGGAAGAGATTCATGTGATCACAATTGCTACGAGCATGAATCCAGTTTTATCTATGTAGTGGGTAATAAAAGCTAACAGAATTCCGTACTCGCCAGTTTTTTTTCAAAAACAATGCACATTTTGGCGTGCCCGGTTTTATGTACACTGGGTTGCCAGTACCATCCATTTACTGTGCAACACCTACTGGTTGTGAATGATAATGCTTACTGTTAAGGATAAGTAAATATGAGAGGACCTGATGCATTTGTCATGGTTCACATCTCAAATTTGTGCAGCCCGGGTAGAAACCGACAGTTGAAACACAAACAGCAATGGTCTATGACATTTCAGGTGGAATCGCAACTCGAAGGCGAGTCACTTAACGGCGTTCAAATTCTCGTAATCATCACACCGAATATCCGACTTTTCAGCACACCGCACCAGGTCCGGAAAACTGAATCCGCCATTTGGAATGAAGAATTACTTCTCAGCTAGTTCTCTGCTCGTTAACCGATCGTACCAAACATAAACTGTTATCTCAGCTATAAAAGGTTCGAAGATGCACTACGCTCTGCTCACAGTCTGTCTTGCAATAGCACAACATAGTAGTTTCATGATTACCATCCTTCAGATTCTGTGATGCAGGATGAAATGCTACGAGATTAACCAAAACTACCATAGCAATCGACGGGAATTCCGTAGCACTCACTTAGTCACTTGTTATTTGTGATGGGCAAACACTGAACCCACAAAAGGTGAATATGCATCACTGTCAACAGTATTCTACGTATCAGTAGTTTTTAACTTGGCAACACTTCGTTTTTTGCACAAAAGCTTCATCAGACCAAGTGATCAGGTCACTAAGTTGGCCAAGTTTTAAGGCAGACAGTAAGACCTGTTCAGATTAGCACACTAGATCAGTGTTGAATGTCAGTTAAAAGGTTTTTGTCGGTTAGTGCGGTTGCCTAAATCTTACGGTTGATGGGTTGCAGGAATTTAAAATTATTTTTGATCGGTTTTGGTTCCTTTATCTTCCGGTTCAATTGGTGATTCAGCTTTGTTGCCACTGGTAGATTTCGTTGGTCTGTGTAGGCTTGTAAGCGCTACGACAATTTAGCTGGAAGGAAGGGTGGGTGAAATTAAGTTCACTGATTGGATCTCAGTCTGTCTTAAAACCTGGCTAACTTAGTGACCTGTTCACTTGGCCTGATGAAGCTTTTGTCTCAAAAAGCAAAACTACCGATTGTTTCCCAAGCCCTTCTGAAACGATGACTCCTCAATCAGTTCCAAACCTTTTCCAAGTATTCCACGTAGTTTACTTATGAATGCATTAACAGAACAAACAATACGGGAAGAAGCCCCATATAGACATGGAGAAGGTAACCAGAGAACCGCGCGGCGTCACGTTGAAATGGCACATGGGTTCATGTGCTACAATGAACTAGAAGCTTACGTTAAAACCACTACTATGGACTTAAAGTCATCAAAAAAGACTATGGACAGCACCCAACCGAAGCTTGATGATAATAGTCGTTCAGCTGTAACACCCTTTCGGTGCCTAGCTGCCATGCCACCCGAAGAAAGCACGAGGGCTGCTTGAAAATCACGTAGTCTGAGCCTACAGAAACAATGCGCTAAGTGTGAGAATACCGCGGTGTTTCCTACTGTTCTGGGCACATGATACCATGTTCACCCAGGAACAACTCATATAGAAGTCCAAAAAACGTAAATTTTGAGTTCCCTGACACCGTGTTCACTCCACCGATTTATCCGATTTGCGTGAAGATGTAATTAAAGCGCATTCGCGGTGTGCAGTGTTGTTGGGGGTTTGGTTTCCATTCCTTCAGTCGGGAAGTCCTCAAATGTCTTCTGCTAATCTCCTATACCTTATGACCCGGAGGTAAGGCAATTTCGTTTGTCCGCGGAGAATACAGGACGCTGCAGTAGAGCCCGATCGTTGCATAGGTTACAGATGTGGTCGGTGCAAAATGATGGGTGATGACTTCGTATGTTTTCACACCTTGACCACCAGCTTTTTGCAGAAACACCTGATCAGCGGAACAGAGATACGTTGAGCTGTTTTTTAGAAAAACCACCTTGCTCGCGGTGAGTGAGCAGTTACCCTGGTAAGATTATATTTCACAATTTGGAAAATTGTATTCCTTTGGAGCCCTCTGTAAACCTACCGTGTGCTGGGTTGAACCATCTTGAAACAAGTTGAACTGTGACTTGGGAAATAAGCAAGGGGACCAAAAAAGTCAGTTACAGTAGAAGTTGGTGATACGCCGGGAAGGGTCACTGGCAAACATGACGCGGCCTGTGGTACCCATGCACCAGGACTACTTGTTTTAAAACCTCACCATCGCTAACCTCATTCTAGCAAAAGTAACGCCCCTCATCCCCAGCTCACCATCTTTTCATTGGTAGACTAATGCAGACCGGTTTCGACATCCGGTCGCCCATTTCCTATTGTCAGCGAATAAAACGAAACGGAGCCACCGTACGATCGTTGACGCTGCATAGCTCATTTACTGAACAGAAACAACTACATTCGGAAGTAAGCTCTTCAACTTTAAGGCAGACAAATGTACGAGGTAAATTAAATCACAACTATGTTTTGAGAAATGACAAATAAATTGAGTTGGAAATGACTTGCCTTGTGACTCCAACATAGTGGCTTTCACTGTGGATAGTATTTTGAGTTGATTCCCGATTGTTAGGATGCGCTCACTCAGATGTAATAGATTCTGTTAAAAAGAAAGCAAATTCAAGCGTTGGAAGAATGAAAATAGACGAGGGGGCATTCCCACCATTGTAGTATCTCAGAAACCATCTTTAAAAATTAGAGTTTCACCTATCGGCTCACTGAGAATGAGTAACAACACTTTCTTCTCTGTTCGGACTTACTGAACGTATTCGCCTGTCAGTGCACTCTTTCGCTAAGGCTTTCGCACACCGATTAGCATCCAGCGACGCGCCAGCAATTGCCATCGCGACGTTGATCAAATCTTTTTTCGTACCGTATTCACCACTAGAAAGAAGAAAGGATTGAAGTGATTCGCGGAACGAGGACAATATGAACGTCTTCTAACTGGAGGTACCCGAAGTCACATTGAAAGGTTGACTTACCGCACGATTTGGCTCAGTTGCGCCATGAGTGCTGCCATCCGTTTGGTTGTCGCTATCAACTCATTGTCTCTGCTACACCACAGGCGTGCCTCTTGGTGAAGTGCATGAGCAGCCGCCTGAAGTAAACGGATGAAAGGATTAGCATGCAAACCAGCGGAAAATTTCCCCGAAAACACTAGCTGCGAAGGACGTACAGATAGGTGTTGCCCCGGGGCCTTCAGCCAATTCGCGCGATCCACTACTGCTTTTCTCGTCAATTAACATCCCATGACGGCACGGGCTAGTGAAAATACCACAAGCTGTCAAGCTTTCAGATTACTATGACAAATTCTCCTGAAGCAATCAAGATAGTGAAAGATTAACGCGGCAAGATTTTAGGACAACTCAATGATAACCATCTCGTTAAAAGGGAGTTTGATAGTTTGAAAACCTCCACAAAGCACTTCGCTATACTTTTAGCATACGTGGATATTTTGACTAAGATTTCCCCATTCATGTTCTGGAGCAGCTAAAACTAGTTGTGGGATCATACAGGCTTGCACCTCTGTAAACACTCTATGTCTCTCTATGATAAACCCGTTATCTTGTGCTGGGCACTACCATTTACAGTTGGCGACAGAGCTATACCATCATCATTGATCAAAATACTTTCCACATGGATGGACTACACATGGAGGCATTGACGAAATTACACGTATACGGAAGAAATCAACTAGAGCCGATGGTGTTAGCTCAGGGAATGAGAACGTTCCACACTATCTGGTCAATAAGACTCCGGTGCATACATCCAGGCACTAAAGTGCACAACAATACCACCCATTGTCAAAAATAGACTGGGGATGAAGCATCTAAATAAGACAACACTGATTCATGCCTCTCACACGTCAAGAGCGGTTTTCAGTTCTGTTCCGTTAATGTCTTGTTCTAACAAACATGTTGCCCCGATATCCACCTGATCGAGATCCTATGAAGCGCACTAGCATAGTCAGTGTTTAACAGTGCAGGCGACTACAATCTCAGAACTGAGTTTGTGGTTGCCCTATAAAGGGAATACCTCGGCCAAAATCCTATCCATATAGTAAAAGTATCACGAATTGATTTACGAAGGGTTTGAGTTGAAGTGACCGAAAACACCATCAAAATCATTAAGCGAGATGGCTATCATGGAGTGCTTCATCACGCTCATTTTTTACTTGTTACCGTTTTTACTTCAGCTTATCACAGAATTGTTGTAAATGCTGGGTTTGAGTTCTGGTGTAACATGTCACGTATTGACAGGAAATTATTCAATTCCATCCACTAGGATTGATGTAGCGAAACATATAGATAGCCCTATGATTTAATCTCGTTGTGTAATGTAGCTAGATGATTTTTCCGAGCCAAGATGTCCATTCAATATATTTATATTTATCGTTTATTTTTATGTCTGTGAAAATAAACAATAAATATAAATATATTGAATGGACATCTTGGCTCGGAAAAATCTGACAACACCAGTTGAATCCGAATCTCCGATAGCCCCAACATTCATTTCCACTATCAGTAAACTTTGCCAAAAAGCACCAACCCATACTAAACGTCTCCCAATGTGACAGTTTTGTTCGCTTAGTAGGTAGTGCCACTACCTACAAGAAGCTGAAGATAGTAGAGTCATTATTTATGGAAAGCGTCTAGAAGCACCAGTATGATCTGAATGCGTGCAAGGGGCAAAAAATCTGGTACACCGACCATAAATTGCTCCTGAAAAGTCTCCCCCAAAGGAGTGATTGCTTACAACGATAATGTTAGGGAACCCTGTGCGCGGGTTCCGAGCTGTCCACTGGTAGTTTGATAGAATGTTAGCTGTCTACTCGAGGGGTCTGACTAAATCCTGAGCGCAAACAATTCACAAGCATCGAGAGGCACGTTGCAACGTGTTTCCAGACGGCGTCAAACCATAAGGATAGTGTCCTTGACTTGCAAGGACATTCTCCGGCGAATGACGGGGGTCTTGAAAAAACATTGAATGACTACTACCCAGGCCCCAGTTCTATGAACCACAAGACAGTCATCTGCTCCGGGGTTGCATTCCCAAGGCTCTGTCTGGCTTCATCACGAACTGCTTTGTAGATCGAAAAATTCCAACAGTTTAATATAATCCAAAAGGCTGTGGATCAGTGTACACCATAGTACTTCCCGGGTTTCATAGGATTTGTTATGGTGGTCCGACAAACTGTCATTACGACGTTGGGGTAAAAAAACTTATTAGTGCGCGAATTTAGCCAGAAATTTTCACGGCAAATGGGATAACACATACCATGATGGGCTGGTTTTCCTCTGGTGGTGGGAAATTGAACTCTTCTTCAATATCTGTATCCGACGTATCTGTTCCCGCTACCGCAGGCGCTGAAATGAGGAATTAACCACCAGGTAAATGAGGATGCCGCAGCCGACAATGGGAAGCAAGGCATGGGGTGCAATTCACAAGGTAGTGTACTTTTACCCACTGATGAAGTCATTAATACAGTCCCGAATGTTCCAGGTGATAAAGTGGCACCAAACTGAACAAAAGGCTCCAAAAGTAGGCAACTTCGGGTGAGGGAACTTATCCTTCTGAACGGTTTTAGACAAGCAGTCACCAGGCAAATTACGCTTTAGAGTTGCTTTCTGTGTACACACACTCGAAGACCTTTATACTCCTCTGCATCTGTAAACAAGTTGCATGAGAATTCTAGCGAGAATTCACTTCATTGTCATGCAACGCAACCGATGGAGTTTTCCAGCCCAGGATGACCATGGATTGCGATCCTAGTGTGTGTATTGACCACATCTAAAAAACGACAGAGTAATCGAGTTACGATAGTTTGCTGGGTCTCAGAAGCTGAATGAGATTGCTTAATGAGGTCACTTGGGTGAGCGACCATGTGGAATGGCCGGTAATCCACAAACGACGTGAATCAGATATCGGTTGGTTCACGGTGACCGATCAGTGTCCAAACTAACACATACCAGTCGCTGAGGTTGAAATTATACGGCGTCGTTATTTGACGAAAGCTCCATGCCTGATTCCACATGGTCAAGATACTTTCACCACCTGCAGGACAAAACTCAATGTTCTGGTACAGATCTTCGGACGGCACGAATCACATCGGCTTCTATCCAAGTGGGAAAAACTGTAATGAGAGTTCAGAACAAGAATCACAAACTACTCGCAATACAAAAAAATAACTTTCCACACTTCAGTTCCAAAATCAGTCGTATATGGTATTGTAGGGGATTCCGGTGCCTGAAGGGTTATCTAAGGAGCTAATCAAAACTCAAAAGATTTGGGAAAATGAACTTCCTACAGGTCAGTATGATTGTTCAAAAGATTCGAGCGATAATGAGCCTATTTCCTACGTTTTACACAAATGATGAACCTTGGAGTGAAAAACATTTCACTGAGCATGCGAAAGTGTTTTGTCACATGCAACAATGGGACGGATGTGCAATTAACACGCTGTTCATGCAGACGAGGTCCACGCTACCTGTGAAAGCATACCCATCGCCAACGGTGAACGTCAAAGGTTGGTGGTGAACCAAATTAGGTCCGTGAATTTGGTGCCTGACTCTATGGAGCACAGGTGGGATCACAACCGGATGGTAACGGTCATCTTGTAGCATTCCAACAAGAAGAAGGAGAAAAAGCGATCAGCAACAAAGTTGCATGACGGTAACTAGGTGGTGAAATAGTTGTTGGAAAATCGACATGGTAAATTACAATAGAAGCATGCAACTTTACGGGAGCACCAAGGAATTTGGTTGGGACCGTGATACACGATCAGTTGGTGACCACGTAGTAATGTAACCACGCGGAAATGGTGAGAAAATTTCGAACACCAGTAATCCCAAGTCTAACACGTAGAAAAAGGGAGATTTGAACAGATTCACAATGCTGAAGGAGTCACGGCAACCTGGGGGTTGTTTGCATGTTCCCACTAAACAATTGCTGGTTGAAAGGTTCTCAGGCTCAGCGAACAGAGCAACCACCGACAAGTGTGTCGACGCGCTGACCAATTTGACAGTCACCGTGCGTTGCTTTTTCTCTGTACGGTGACAGTGGCCACCTTCTACTAGATAGTATGCATACTCGTCAGTCGCTTGGTTTAGTTTGACTTATGATCATAAAATGTCGCACTGTTATATTGATACAGGCCAGATCTCGAAATCGTTAACACTATCTGTCTACGACTCATTGGACAGGATAGCTGTAGAGTAGTGATGTACCTGGATTCAAAAGTACCCTAGACACTGTATATTACGGCGAAAACAGTAACAATAATGGTCTGATAGTAACTAAAAGTATTGTTAATATTATTCCTGTTAATGCATCACTCCATCAGTAGCAGTTCCACTGACGCACCACACCGCACCACTGCCATTGTCTTTGTGCTGGTCACACTGGGTTAAATATTTCGGTTTGTTAAAAGTGACCCTCAATGATCATCGCTGCAAAGACCAAATCCCATCGAGCCACGGCTAACTACAGGAAGCCAAGCGGATTCGGCTTGTTAGTCATGGAAACTCGCAGTTCATCCAAAACGGACACAATTGGGTTCAACTACTTGGCTAATCCAACTTTTGTATGCAAAAAGGCCTGCCATAAAATTCTGGACATTCTGGAGCCAAAAAAGGTGCTACAAAAGCACCCTGTGACCATGGTAGTACAAATTAAACTGATTGTTGGTTAGCAAAAGCTAGTCTTGTGTTTGCCTTGTGTGCACCTCATGAATGGTGCACAGGTGGTCTACAGGATATCCCTTCCATATACTGTAGGCCTTCAACTACTTAGTTGTCCCCATTTAACTGGACAATTATGGGTCATCAGTTAAACATAGTAACGGCTATGTGGTTCACCGGTTCAATTCCTGACCGATTTAGATCCACCCGTTCGTTTATGCCTGGTGGAACATTTAGCTTGAGCTCGGCAGACATGCATATACGCACTGGCGGTATAAATAAACAAGAAGACGTCTAAAAGTGGTCGAAGTTGTTGACAGAAAAAGGTAGGCAAAGGCACGTTTATTGTGGCTTTACGTGCGCATATCATCCTATTCTGATGTGTTCTGGGAGATTATGTGGGTTTCAATCAAATTAATCGGGATTGCTGTTCCCTACACATCATCTTACGGTGCAAGGCAATAGTACGCCTTCATGTCGTCTATCTGGAAACACTTCACTAGCCCTGTTAATGGGTGTTCATGAGTGCACTGAGACCATATTCTCCTTCAGCGAGGGCATTCGCGGAACAGACCAGAATAGTTCTCTTGTGCCGATAATCCAGTCTTTTTGACAGAAGCGAGCCTGAATCGTTTTACCTGACACATCCCAAGATGTTTGGTCAGTAAGTCTAACTACGGGCATACACAAGACGCTAGTATTACGCCTTTGGCAAGCCAATTAGTGATTGATTGCCTACAGATATGGATGAACAGAGATCAACGGAAGGACTTTGAAGCTGTAGTTTCAGCTGAAAGGACGACGTGAAGCCAAGGTTAACCACAATTCTATAGGATTTGGCTAACTCAATTTAGATAGAATAGCTGCTTTCAGTAGGGTAGTCCTGTTCTGAATTCAACCCACATCCTATCGGATACGGGTTGGCGCAACCCGACGAAAGTAAATTAGGTACATATGTCCTGTCCTCTTCATTCGGTGGGTGCTGATGGTAGGAACAGAGCGTATGCTGCGGAGTTGGCCGTCGACCAGTATGGCATCGGGACTGTAATGAGGAGCATAGATAATGCGGGTTACACCTGGAAATTGTGATTGGCCGGAGCGACCAACGACATGTACTACCTGTGTAAGTTGGCATTCAGTCTCGCGCACTGTTGAACGGGGTCGACGCCTTAAGGGAAGTAACGAGTCCACAACCAAGTCGCAGGGCATCATGACTGACATATGCAACTTAAAGCCAAATGGTTGCTCGCCATCTCTTGTTAAACCACATCCATAACGTATGGCGACGCAAGCTAGCACATGAATCAAAGAGGCGTATGGAATTATATTCATCTATCAGATGAAAAAAAAATCCGCTTACTTTGAATGACCAAATTTTGCATTTCTTGAACTGGCGCCTCACAACAGGGGTGTTGTGATGGGGAGGGGGTATGGTTCGTCGACTGGTAATGTTCATGATAGTAGGTCGTTGGGAGGACAGAAGGACCAACGGCCTGCTTGACCATCCCAACAGCTACCAACATCTGTCGGTTAGCAGCTCTCCAGCGATCGTGAATCTGGGGGTCTTTTATTTCCAACACAAGTCCCTTTGCTTCGTTGACCATTGGTGTGATGGCTGTTGAAGCGGGTGGAAGAACAAAGGATAATTTTAAGCAGATCTGACAGGATTGGCGAAATAAACATCTTGGATTAAAGTGCACTGTGTAATTTTTCCGTACGCAAGATGTAAGTGACTTGTGAAGTTCGGGGACTGTAATACAGTGAGATGGCTCTAAAAAACGTATTTTTTGTTACACAACACAGGTCGTTGTCTGTCGTGACCGAACCATGAGAGGTGCATTTTCTATCGTCAAGCCGAGCCATATCAGGTCGATTTAGCATAAAAGCACACACCTGACAAGGTGCTAGGTTCAGGAATCCAAAGGGAAGATGAGAAAAGTGCACCACCGACTGCTCCAACTCCAACGAAACACATATGGAGTCTATCATGGAGAAGAATATTAGTAACTCAGGCTGTAATGATGATCGTTGATTCGTCCATTGAGCTAGAAATTTTGGATGCAAACGTTTCACCTTCAGTGAGATGTGGATGGAAATGCGCAGACGTCCTAACGCCGCGAGCACCGCTAAAATGTGTTGGTGCACAGGCTAGTTATATCTCCAGTGATTCAAAAAAATATCAGGTCGTTCTGAAAGTCGGACACGGTACTTCTATCAAAAGCAGATGGAAGAACAGATTCAAATGACCACTGGTTCTGTGTCAGGTGAACAAATAAATGAATAAAATAATAATAGGACAGTCAAATAAGCGTATTGAAAAACCGCGACACATCTGTTAGAAACACTGGAAATGTTTCGCTGGTAATGACGTTTTACACGTTCTTGCGAGATGATATCCTGTGATCAAAGGAGTTGAACAGAAGAGTGACAATTATTCACAGTATATGGTAAAGGTTCTGCTCAAGGTACAGAGATGCTAATTTGAAACTACAAGTAGCCGGTGACGCAGGAATTTCATGCAATTCGGGAACGATTATCAGCGGTGAGCACACATTTAGTCCGAAGGCTAGGAGGAACAAACATTCAATCTGCTAGTAGGACGATGATCCTAGAGTTGTCCTCGCGTTTTACGGCAATACCACACATCCTATAGGCCCACAGCACTCTAACAAAAGGCTGCATTCTTAGACATTTCCGAAAATAACACTCAATAGTGAATTTGTGTAGAGGAATGGAGGGAATTTTTACTGTCGCTTCTGTCCATGTTCGGTCAGTCATTAGACACTTTACAACCAGTAAAGCTCAGAAGTTCAAGCATGAACTACTGACCCAGAGGTCCATAATTCAGATCCAACCCTGACATCTCGACTGGTGCTGCATGTGAGTAGGCAATTCTGGCGTCACATCACCCACTGCGCTACCATTTGGCTGCATCGTAGCTGTACAAAGGAAGTGCTATTGCTGAACGACCTGATCAAGCGTAAAAGTAGAGAAACGCGGAGTTACTGTAACTTATACTTGAGATCTATATAGACAAATGGTGCTTTTTGCTTATTCAAAGCCACGCTATCGGCTAAGTCTAGTCAAGCCAAATCAAGTAGAGTTTATCGGTGTAGTGGATTAGTGCATTAGATGCGCTCTTGACCTGATGAGTTAAAAGTTACGATTCAAAAAATAAATTTGGATTGTTCCATCGTAGCGTTTCCCATTAGGAGTACTATAGGGCAAACCGGAAAGTGCTTCACTTCAGTTCTGGAGGATTCGTTTCCTCCAGAAGGATGCAGTAGAAAACGTTTCACGCTTCCCTAAATGCCCCTGGTTGTGAAGATAACAGACTGGCAACTGGTGGACCGAAACAAAGTCGAAGCAGGTCTTACAGGTTGGGACCTCCACCCACTTGAAAAGGACGCCCGAACAAAGAAGAACCAGATTGCCTCTAATACTATTACCGCAGATGTGCAAATAAGTGTATTCGCCGCACTGATATATTTATTTTGGGATATTTGGTCCCTTAATCTCTCTCATCAGGATGGATAGTAGACCCTTCTTTTACTATATTCAGTAGCAGACGTTTGCAAAAAATGTATGCCAACTGCGGTATTCTTTGCCAAGACGGATACGGACTCAACTTACTCGCTCGCAGCTGTTTCACCGATTCGTTCACCCGGTTAACGTAGACGGGGTCTTCGCTGTTCTCAGCTTCCCGAGTGGCAACTTGGAGTATTCGATTAGCTCTTCGTGCCAGGCTTGTTGTTGCCTCTACTACACCCGTAGTAAACGCCTGCTGGATGCTCTTCTCCGTCTTGTCTACATCTTTCATCATGCATGCCTCTGGAAGTTGGAGAAGGATGAGAAATCTTTTGACGAGATGAGCACGGAATGTGTAGGGAAGTAATGGAACATCGTTAAGATATTTTATTGACATTAGGAGAATAAGGAAAATGTATACCTCCAAGCTCGGGACGCCCGTAACGACTTATTTCTAAAAACCTTCGAAAGTAATATCGTACCACAGAGATCTGAACACGAGACAGCTCCCTAACCACATGCAATGCTAGACAAAGGGTAAGGTCAACTAAAGTTCCTGGTCAAAAACGAAAAGAATGGCGACAAAACCCCTCTGAAACTAAGGCTAACACTTAACGATCCACCTTTGAGGAACGGCTTACAAACCACACCTAAAAATGAAGCTGATCTATGCTGAAAAGCGACGAAGTACAGAACACGTGTTTCAACTTTGTTGAAGATCAGCGACAGTGCGCTGCTCACGAGTATCTAGGGAAATTCGAACACGAGATCATCTGGTGGTTAGTTCAATACTACCATATTCTGCCACGGATGGTTGACCAGTATTAACCGATTTGCACTTTGACAAGAGGTAGCGCCATTCACCCTTCAATGAGGTAATTTAACGACGCGATCACGCACTGGGGGTTGCGCTGAGTGGCGACTTTTCAGGCAGAAGGCATATGCAGGTATGTGGTCTTTTTTCCTTCTGCACAGTGAATGAAGTTGAGTGTGGCGATGAGGAAATTTTGAAGTGATGTGAATCACACGACTGAAAGGTGAATGATACCATAGCTTATCGAAGTGCAAATCAAGCGCACCGTTGATCGGCCACTCGTGGTCGATCGGTGCAAAGTTCAATTACCAAGTGAGAGGTCGTGGGCTTATGAAACAGATGTACAGGGCGGGTAAGATTTCAGTATGAATTGCAGATGACTTCCAGGGTGAAATGTCGAAAAGAAATTCAAAATATTCTTACTACTAACAAAAAACAGGTTGACTAATACTGGGTATTTCGTTTGCGTTCAGAGCTATTCAAAATCGGAGTAAATATTTGCTTCGCATAGGCCCTATACGAGGGATTGCACAAGAATAGTTGCTATGTAGGACTAAAATCGTCGGTCTATGGAACACCTATGCTAGATACGACGCTATGATGACATTAGTCCAAATTACGGCACTTCCATGCCAACTATGAGGATATTCCTTGATGAACAAATTATTTCGTTGCTGGAGAAATCAATGGCATCACATCCTGACGAACTCCACTTCCAGTTGGGTTTCCATCTACATGGACTTCGAATCAATGATCGAACACAGGTGAATACGATCCCCGAAGTTCGTGCAGCAACCTTCAGTTCTCGTAAGAATTAGCCGCAAACGGGTAAGAAGTATTATGCGGGACTGATGAAACTGTTCAGTTGCCACTGTCTTATCGCGCTTGGATGCCTTGGAGCTGTCAGCAAAGGATTGTTTGTGTTAGAGCAATGTCAACTGCAAGGAGACCAGTGAAACCAAATAATGTTGTGGCGCAAAGGAAGTTGTGCCGTGATATATTTTGAAGACAACCACCACATGAGAATGAATAGATCTTTCATATACTACCCTTTTCGAGTAGAAAGTTGTCGACGACCCACTGCCGTTTTAGAATTTGAGGCCCATCTGGTATGCTTGATACGCGGATTACGACTAAGCTCCATATGCTACTAAGAAAAGGACAAAGAATACTGACATGCTGAAGATCCGCGCAACTGAACTCCGATATAATCCGGCACCATAGATCTGGGTGACAACGTGAAAACTGCAACAGTCAGTTGAGCCTCGGGAGGAAATAGCAAGCTCGTACAAGCTCAAATGCCGACTTCCTCTCAAGTTTGCTGTGGTAATTCATGGTTGAAATATACTTTCCTAAGGGATGAGAACGTTCAATCATAGTGCAAGTGCACAAGTTTTTTAAGTGTCGCCTGTCGCTCGGCAACCGTAAAAAGGAATTGTGCCACAGTGCATGGGAACGACAAACAGAAAAGTCATAACTATCCCACAAGGCAGCAAATGATGCACTTTCGGTACCACCAGACCACAAGAAAAGATACAGACTGAAAATGCCGTCACGATTAGGTCTAAGCTAAACAATAAACGGTAGCAGAAATCGAAGCAATCTGTAGAACCACCGCACGCGTTATTTGATCAGAGAAAGACAGAAGAACTAACAGGAATTCTCAATTCTCATACACATAAATTAGATAGTTAAATGGCTCAGTGCAATGAAAAGAAAGTTGAACAGGTTGACTGAATGCTTTAACGAATCAGGTTGAGGAAAAGATTTGGCACAATTACCCTGGGCCATGATAAAGGCGTTGGCATCCACCGCCTCATCGACCAGTGTTCGCATGCGCTCAGCTGTGTCTGTCCAATGTTGCCGCATCAAAGCGAAATGGTCCACTGTTGCTTGTTCGTGCGGTAGTGGAGTGGAACCAGGTAGGCGGGAAGCACACGACAAAACAACTGCCCGACCAGCCAGAACCACTTGTGAGCCCAGCTCAGGAAGCTGACTGGCGAGGCAACGTAGAGCATCCGCACGCCACACGTCAGATAAACTGGCTGCTGCGGCTAACTCAGCAGTGGCCGAAAGCTGACCACACTGGGACTGAAAAAAAGACAGTTGAACGCCAATATAAGCCCAAGTGTGAATTGGACCTGCTGAAGGTTATCTATTATGGTACACATTGTGGGAACGGATCTCCCAAAAGCATGTGGTTTCTAAACTATGGCAATGCTGTACGACTGCCCATCTGTTCATTGGAAAATGTTGTCCGGGTGAATACGACCATCTAAGCATATAGAAGCCCAATGTGGTTCCCTTGGTCCCTGGTTTGGGTCATGCGTTTGTTCAACCCCAAAAATGGTTTGCATGCATCATATCAAGTTGTACTAACCTTTGATAAGCTCTAACCCTTTCTGATCTCACTATTAGATCAATTCTATGTGTGCAGAGCCAAAGTCTATGGGAGGCCCATGAGCTTTGTCAGTGATGCAACTGAGCTGGGCTGCCCGCTTGCCGCTTCAGTTTTTTATCCACTTTATCTCCGATAGTTATTCACATCAGGCACCATATACTGCATGACGGACTATGTTGATTAAAATGAAGTGCACAAAGTCCCAGTCATTGCTCTTTTGAACGATCCCAGTCGGAATGACGAGGCAGCTGAAGGAGACATACATGCAGCAGATCTATTCAGTGCGACTTTGGAGAATGCACTCCTTCCACTGAGAAACATGGTCTAGCTGAAATTTAGAGACGATTTTATCGTGCTGCTCTACAAGGTAAAAGGGAACAAGACTTAACCTGACAACTATATATGCATCAGTCTACTAAGCGGCGTAAGCAAGCCCACAGTATGAATGCTAGTCAACCGCCGGACAGCTGAAGTGATCGAAACACACATCCTCGATGAACAATGTGGATTTCATATTGATGGCAGCACAGTGGACCTCATACTTGCTGCACGGTATCGCCAGCCGATCTACCTCCTCTACATAGACTTCATGAAGGTTTTGACTCCATCAACATAAAAGTAATAGAGACAGTTCTCTTTAAGGCTATGCACCGAAATTCGTCAATTTCATTAGGAAGGAAAACGGAGGTGCAGACAAATGGATCGACTTCAAATGACTACAAAATCCCTACTGGCGTAAAACGGAGGAGCATCCTTACCCCCTTCTTTTGAGTCTCTGCCTAACGGCCATCGTGAATTCGGCTTTCCTGAATGACGATGACATCGTACAGTTCGAGTATCGGGTTGATGAACGCCTGTTCAATATTAGACGTGTGATGAGTTTGGTCCAAGACCAGACCAAGACCGTATTCCCATGTCTGTGACTGTGTATGTATGTATGTATGTATGTGTATGACTGTGTATGGTTCCCGCATGTTCAAGATGAACTATAGCGCTTACTGAGAAGTTTGCAGGTGCTGCTGCGCCGTTCGGTCTGAGTACCAACTCGAAAAAGGCTTTTCTTATGCACCAACCACGTGGAGTAACGAACACTGACTTCAGCATGGAGATTGGAATTAGGTTTGTAGACTACTGCGCGGACTTTTGCTTCCTCAGAAGCACAATGTCTCTAGGGCTGACTGTTGACCATGAACTGAGATCTCGTGTTACTAAAGCTAGTGTGGCTTTTGGCAAACTCGAGACAAGGTTGTAGTCTGCGAATGGAGACTAAGCTGCAAGTCTGCAAGGTGGTGGTCCTATCTGTGCTCCTGCACGACAATAAAACCATGATCATTTGCAGCGCAACTCCGACACTTGAGCAGTTTTCAAATATGCAGTCTGAGGTGGATAATTTGCGTTCACAGGGCTGAACGAGTGCAGGAAAAGGAGGTCTTCCGAGGGGCGCGCGGCGATGGAATGGGGGTTAGGGTCACATTCAACCGTCTACAATTACACGGATATGTCTACCGAATGGAGAGCGGTAGGTTCTGTGTGGTTAACAGGATGCAAAGAAAGGGGACCCTAGAAGCCAAAGCTTCGATATCTCAATACTTTGGTCTAGAAGGTGTTGACGTGGAGGACGAAAGCACAAAACAGGACGACATGGGGAAGATATGAACTGGAGTTCAACGATCGCCAACTTCGAGCCAGATAGCTGAAGCGTGCGAGAGTATCGTCAGGTTTGTTGGACCTTGAAAATTGAACAAGCTGGATCAGCAGTGACCGTAATGATGTTTGTACTGGTCACATTAGCTGGCCACTAGCGGACACACACCAACTCATTGGCGAAAAATCGGCGGGTAAACTTTAACAGATTCGTCTTAGCTTTCTAGTGTTGCCAGACAGCCAAGTAGAGGAGATGGATGGGATCAAGTCGGATCATAGTTAACTATAGAAAGCCATGCGGGTGCATTATGGGTTCGGCCTGCAAGCAATGCAGCCCCTGTCTATCCGAAGCGGGCACCATTGGGTTCAACTGCTAAGCTGTTACCATCTGAGCTCGGGATAGCTCAGTGGTCCAGGTGCAAACTTACCGACCGGAATGTCCGTGGTTCGAACCCAACTTCGGCATCTCGACAGCTGTTATCTAGGCTTGGGCGACTTGGCAGTATCTCAGCCCTCGTGCTTCCTTCTGGTATCTTAGTAGCTAGGCACCATAAGGATGTTACAGCTAAACGAATATTGCCATTGTAACCTGTATCAGCAACGCCCAGCCTTTAGGTCCTGGGTAATCCGGAATACAAAGCCTAAAACGGTACCAGAGATGATTCTCTGTTACCATCATTGTATACATCACACTGGATAATGGCAAGCACCGGCGAGCTATATAGTTGCGTAGAATGCGCCTCCAGAGTGGTGAGAGCCACCGGATACCCTTTTGCATACACTACGAGGCTCAATTGTTCGGCTGCGCCCACTTGGATTAACAGATATCCACCAGTGTGGCTTGCTGGTAGCCTTAGAATCGTCTACTCACCATCAGGTCTTATTTCCTCGGGTTTACACCGGGTACACGACGTCCAGGTTAATGATCATTCAGCCTAGAGCAAACCGTGTGTGGCATTAGCTATTGTGCGTGGGTGCCCATCAACGTACCTAAATACGACAGCCTAATCCAGAAGTGGATGCCAGTTCACCGTCCGTATACTTATACACCCCCGAAAAAGTGAACTCAGTCACGGGACCGACCAAAACCGACTTCTTCTGAAAGGCATCTCACCTGATGACCAATAAAAAAGAGAACATTTTTGATAGCGAAACCCTTCAACAAATTCCACTTGGGCGATAACTCATGGGCGGTTTTTCTTCAGGGGGACTGGCATATGTAAACGAGGATAATAAACGTAACCCCGACCACCAATTTTACTCCACTGGTGTGTGCTTTTTTAAACTGCTTTCATACGTCCTAAACAGTGTGAGATTCCTATGCTAATTCATTACCATCTGCACACACATTAGTATGCCAACAGTTTATTTTTTGCTGCAAATGAACTTAATACAAAAGTTTCCTTTGTTGCCTGATTCCACATCAGATCACCTTCCTCACCCGCAAAGAACAACCTAGCAATCGAAGCTGTACAATTGAGCCTCAGTTCGTACAAACAGATAGTTGTCACAGCTTCTACACTGATTCTTCAAGCATGTGAATGAACAATTGTAATCTATCCTTCAAGCAGGTCGTCCCTAGCCAACAACTGCTCTCGTAAAACTGACCTGGGTAATGCATACATGTTCTCTACGTAAATAAATCAATTTTCAAGTTAACGGAACAAAGTTGTTGTTGATTCAGGAGTAAGAACAAAGTAATACAGTACTTTTTCCGTTCGCTTCGAGACAAGCTAACCATTTCCATTCCCTACCATTTTGCGGACCACGCGAGTACCAACAACTTCACCATACCTAGCCCTTACCACTAAAATTTTGTAGCCATCTGTTCCATGATGGATTTCTGCTCAGCCCAATGAAGCTTGCAGCTGCTTCTCTCGGACCTCTACAGTCTTCCCTAGCTTTTCGAGGTAAGCTATCCAAATTTGATGAAGTTCACCTGCTTGCTTTGAGCGCAACAGCTCAAAGGTGACTAATGTAATAAATGCACACGAAATCCTCATTTTGACGCGCCTGCATCTATTAAACGACTGGAATTTCCGGCGTAGAAAAAGAAATGAGACTTTAAAATAGTCCCCTAGTCTCACAGGAACGTAAAAACTCCATTTTCAAAGAGAAACAAATCCTGCTTCAATTATTTCGTGATATAAAGTTTTAGTAAGCGGTTGCACAGTTGTTCTATCAAGCTGTCAGTGCACACAGTAGCTGAGTTGACGGCGTAAACAGATCAGATGCGTTTGGCAGTGTGCAAAATGAACTTCAGTAGCTTGGACATCCACTTTGGTGTGCAGCGTGTGGCCCCGTTTCTGCGCACGATTTCCAGCCCGAAGGATGGGCTGAGGTACTATCCGGCTTCCCAAACATGTACACGGGAGTACCACACGAGACCTTACGCTACCAAAAGCCAGTTCGATTCACTTTCCTTAGAGTGCACATGAACCAACTATGCTTCATCAGTCCAGAAGCTACGATGAAGCCATACTCGAAATACACAGGTAACTAGGCATTCTTTTCTTGCAAATGAGTTTATTGTGGAGTTCACTCATCGTCTGACCACAGAACAGTCGAGCGTACGTCATGCGCATTATCTGGTATGACGTTCACATCTAAGAGGTATAGTAAGCGGAAAGTGTCTCCATCTGGTCCGCCACCAAGACCACTTTCAGTGACAATGACACTCATCCTGACTACATGCAGAATGGACGGATGAAAAACGTATAGTCAAGAATGAAATAACATCGCACACTATCGGATATACTCGCTGCCAGTTTCTGGGTCTAGAGAAAGTCAGCTGAGCATGATAGAATATTACTATGTTTTTACTAACCGAGAATAGCTGAACTTTGTCGTTGTAAATATTTTCATTTGGGGGATCACCAGAGGAAGGGCAGGCGGTTTCGGTGAGCTGTCTTAGTGGACCAACAAGGTCAGTATAGGTTTCTGCGACCCGGGTAACCAAGTGGTTTTGGAGAGTTTGCCAGATATGTGCTAAACTACGGCTGATGGCCAGAGCCAAGTCGTGCTGAGCAACAGTAGTTTCCGGAGCTGAAAATAAGCGTATGCATGGGATCAGAATTAAGTAATGTCGATATGGAACTAATGTGTTGAAAGACCGAAACACTGATAATAGAAGTTACTCAAGTAAGTGACCAAATGCACGTGGTTTCAGGAAGTACGGTTCTCAGAGTAGGGGACAACACAAAAAGTGGATTGCAATATTCGAAATCATAACACAGCTGACTGAGGGATCGTAAACTAGAAATACAGGCTAAGTTAGATTGCATACTTTCAGGCTGGCTCGAAATCGAGTACAGTCTATCGGCAGCCCTTTCCACGTGTTCACAGGCTTCCCAACAAGCATCCTCGGAGACTCTAGCCTTGTCTCCATTTGTATTCTGGTCTGTTACAGAATGTGGTCCAAGATCCATTAGCTTTTTGGCACCTTGTACGAAAGATCGACAAGCTTCCAACCCGACCTGCCGTTGTGGCCCACGCGGATCAACGAGCCAACGTTGTGCTTGGACAAGTTTTCCCTCCAGAGTACGGGCTAACCGGAAGATGGGGTTATGTCTATCGCTCCGGTTCATCAAATCCGAACATAGTGTAGTCAAGTGTTTCAGTTTTGCACTGCAAGTAGAACCGAGACGACTAACTTGTGGGCCATGTGTCTGGAAGAGAAAGTTAGACCAATACAAGCGAGTAAACATAACATCAAGGAAAATCATTATATTCGTTGAGTTCTAGAGATCCCAATCTTACATAATTTCTGATATAAGAACTGGACAAACAATTCGGCCATTAAGCAGTAGTATGCGGCTGTAAGGAAAATTCTGGATTGTAAGAATCGGCAGTTCAGCGAAAACCATACAAATAACTGCCCGTATAAATGGTGGAACTCATATCACAGTAGGCTATAGTTAGTAGGATATTAGTGTATGAAGCCAGCCCATGTTGAAAAGCCTAGAAGCACTGTAAAGCAGTTTCACCCCTACTGGAAATCAGCAGCGGTACGAATCTCACGAACCTCAAGAGGGTTTCGAACCCGCGAACTACCAGCTAGTAGTTTGAACACTTAACCGTTCGGCCACAAGCGGCTGATCTGCACCGCCGCACTTGCTTAAGCAATATTCACATCAAAGGAAGGATCGTTTATCACAGGGGTTGTTCTGTAATAAATGTAATTTCAAGCTGTCAAGTGGCTATGTTTCTCGGCAGCGTCTACTACCACCAAATTCAGCCTCCTGTGAAACACAGGTTCCAGAATCAGAATGTTTCTCTGTATCAAAACTCCGAATGTGGATTACTCTTTCAAAAGAAAACATCCAATTATCGAGCTCCATTACCGAAAACACGTATTACGCAAATACCATACGCTGAACGGTCGACCAGGTGGCGTAAGTTGGGTCAAAAAAAAGCCAGTTGATTTCATGTAGCGATAGTGCTAATCTCGAAGGGTGGTGTCGACCGATTAGTCCAGATCGATGGCAAAAGGTGCTATCCTTCAGGCACCTTCTCTTGGAAGGTGAGGAGAGAATCAGAAAGGGTATCCTGTATAGATTTTGTGAGGAGGACCTTGAAAACTGCGAAGTTAACGGGCCTTGGGCACTGTCCAAGATCACAAACAAAAAACGGATAGAAGATTGGCTTTAGGTTACTAGCCGGCCGAAGAGCTGGATGTTGAAGTTAATACCTAATTAGCAGCTATCAGACTGGTTGAATTATATCGAACTCAGCAAAATACGTGGAACATTACCAGCTCTTGTCCATGAGGACCGGGGGAAAGCATCTGCTACTTAAATTTTCACGGACCATAAGATGTAGTCGAAGGAACAATAAAGTAGTGCAACAACTTCACCACGCATCAAGAGATAACACTGTCCAATCGCCGGTGAATTTCGCCAGACCGCACAATAAGTGGATGCAGTGCTTGAGTGTTTATACAGTGTAGTTTGAACATAAGTTCATGTCTCGATTTTTTTCCTACAAGATCCTTTGAAAATGGCAAGTCCGGGATCAAGCAATCTAAATGTCAAGCCATGAACCAAACTTGATCCGTTCGGCACACAAATTGTCGCACCACATTCATGACTGACTGATGTCTGACTACTATAAGTTAGACCATCAGAGAGACAGAGAAACACTGCGCAAACCGATATGTAGTGCACCAGTTGAGAAAAGTTGACGAATCTAACAGGTGGTACACATGCACACTGGCCTGCTTGCTGGACAGGTGACAGAATAATGGACAAGTAAGATTCAACGATTATTGGGGTAACGTATGCAGGTCCGTTAGATAACCTTACTAAAGAAAAAACGGTATTTGAAAACCAAGACAGTATACGATCCGAGGAACACGAACGCGAAACAAAGGATCAAATACGAGGTTTCATGGAAGCCATAGTGTATAGATAAGTCGTCAAATGACTATGCCGTGGTATAGTGTAACGCCCAAAGTGACTGGATGGCACCGATTGTACTAATCTAGACACCTTCCGTGAGCAAGCTTACCAGTGCTCTGCTCAGGATGGCACTGTGGCATCGAGGCAAAGTCGGAAAGTTGGTTCCCATTAGTTGGGCTGAGAGTTTGACTCCTGGGTCTTCTTGTTGCCTACTGCATCAAGCACTGGATCAAAACTGGATAGTAATACGTTTGAATCTTGCCACTGATTGTTATTCATGGGCAGCAGCAATCCGGAACATCACTCGAACCGACTCACTTTTTCTAGGGTATTTTTCACAAAGTAGAGCATGTAGCCACTCACACGTACGGTTAGAAGTTTGCGAAAGATAGCCTGATGCATCGAAGCAACCCTAGGATCAACAGCGAGAAAAATGTATCCACAGGGAAGTTATTATTTCCTTGGTGGTAACGTGTTCCCACATCACCAAGCTGAGACGATTCTATCAATAGGAGCGAGTTCACTGTTCCACAGTTCTCCAAATGTTTAGTTGCTCTAAGAAAGATTCCGGTTTTTCAGCTTTTCGCCTTTTTCCAACTGTTTATGACTTTCATGTAAAAAAACACCGTCAACGCATTTTTAAGAGTTAGTCATTTTCTACCGAGCTTAGCTCAACCAAAGACTACCATACTAAATGAAATTGCATCCACTTGTTGGAGCTAAAGAAGTTTCGCGGTCCGCTTACTGGAAAGCTTTACTGATTCCCATGAGGCGAGTCGCATTGTCACACTCACCAGTGATCAGATAGGGTAGAGTACAACCCTGTTATTCCATTTTTCATTCACCACCTCGCACTTAGAACCCTATGACGCCCATCCAGTGTATGTAATCCATGCGTCAGCTTCTTTTCCGTGTGACCTGACAGTACGTACCTTCCAGTGAGATCTTAGTTCAATGGCACACAATCCAGTAACCAGGGGAAAGCTGGTAGCGTAGATAGCTTAAAACCTCGTGCACGTCATTCCGGAGCACAACCACAGGGACAGTGAGCGCGTCACATGACAAATTTACTTATGCTTCCATTCCACAAGTCGTAAGTTGTCAACCCCATTGTCTAGTGTCACTGAATCTCACAAAATGACCTGATCGATTTGAAAATCTATCAGATTCTGTGAAAGCGTGTGGGACATCATGCACACAACGGTTCGGTTGCTTGGGTGCACAAATCAGTCATATTGATGACCTTAATTAAATTCTTCGCCGAAGTCATGTGCTTAAGTCCAATCCGCGTTACACTGACCCCACATTTTCGACTTTTTTCAAGAGTACGTGAGTTCTATAAACATGCTGAAGGAAGCAGTTCCACATCGGAGTCATTAATAGTCGTCTTGCGTTTGGGGGATATGTCGAAGAACGGACGCAAGCTACGCGGGCGAGAGCACGCGGATAGTCACTTATGTGGACTTGGAGGAAAGAATATATAATATTATATACGTATATAGATGGGCATCGCCTTTTTTTCTGTCGACAACAGTACTTAGTTCCGGACTGAAGTTTTACCCATGAAGAGCGAAAGGTGAGCAAAGTGCTCCCGTTTTGCTTATCCGAGGACTGTTAACCGGAAGAGAAGTCGGAATTGCCTTAAAAATTTCCAGCATAAACCGAAATTTTGATAAGCAACCCGTTGACCCATTGAATCACTTACTGAACGAGGAGTAGCGTACGATTTACTGTTGTTATATCAGTATTCCTTCAAATGCACATTTGATGAAGCAAGTGACTAAGGAAGCAGCACTAATCACACTGTATAAGTGAAGCACACTACATCCACATTCAGATGACAGCTAGAGATCAGGCCACAGTGATGTGACCGATGCTTCTGTCCTTAAAGCTGATGAGGTTAATATCACGTGTCTGGGTGAGATAGTAAGCACTAGGACTTGCGCAGTGAGGCAACGTCAGGTTATAGTGATAAAGTGGGGTGGGATTTGGGGCGGTAAGCGATACACACATTTGAAACACGTCCAGGCCTGAGGCTATTCATACTTGGTCAGTTCCGGAGAGGTGGGAGAAACAGTGAATTGCTAGAACCTGAGACAGATGACCCGTTAGGAATTTGCGCATAAGTAAGCAGTTATCTGATTTTGTCCTAGTTACATACCTAATAGCACCCAAGTTTGTTATTTCAATCTTGCCAATGTCGCAATCCACATGGATTGGTGCAAAAATTGTCGCACAACGACGCAGATTTGCCCGGTGGGCAGCTACAACTGTAAGATTATATCCTGAATCATGAGAGAGGATACTTGTGAAACGGCAACATAAAAAATATGCACAATCAAACTGGGCATTCGTGATTTAATTGTTTGTAGAGAGGCATTCTGCACTGCAAACGGAGTGCATGCACGAACTTTAACAACGAGACCATTTGTACCCGCAGAAATTCGCCTGAGTGTATTTATAGTAGCGACAACCCCCAATCAATAAAATCGACTAACAAGATTTGTCAGGTTTCGAGTCAGTGAGGTAATTCCTCCAAAAGATATAATCCTACGAGAAGAGCTTTAAGCTCTTCCTGAATGAGTGGTGACCTATCTTAAGAAGGTCGCAGACTGCCGTTGTTGATGGGCAACACTATTGTCCACCCTATTCCGTGGGTGGCTCATACGGTCCCACTAGTGAGTACAAGCTTGGAACTGGATTTTGATTTAACAGTTGGCCACGGTTTTAAGAAAAAGCACTGGGCGAAGATAAACGACAAACTCGGGGAACCTGATGAAGACTGT
Source organism: Opisthorchis felineus (assembly GCA_004794785.1). Taxonomy (NCBI): domain Eukaryota; kingdom Metazoa; phylum Platyhelminthes; class Trematoda; order Opisthorchiida; family Opisthorchiidae; genus Opisthorchis; species Opisthorchis felineus. The sequence goes on from SJOL01008668.1 coordinate 999,750, forward strand.
TTATGGAGACATTCATATAAGAATTAAACCTAAATAGTTGTACGGAGAGACATGAACATAATTCAAGTCCTGTTCGGAGAAACACCGTCGCGTGAGTGTGTGAACGATAAGTTGTGGAAACTGATCAACATCGTGTCACAAATGCAGGTTGGCGTAAACATATCGTAGTTGTTCTGGTCAACTAGTCGAAATGGGTTAACGCGGAACACGAGAACTAACGAGTTTTTTCGAAGCAACGTGTAAGTAAGCTAGACTGTACGTGAAGCTACCGGACGGACCATGGATAAAGATGGATGCCCAGGTGGAGAGTTTGATAATATTTCACTCAACGTGCGTCCTTTGGGTTGTACAGCACCGTTGAACGGTAAAGTCGACTGCAAAAAATCGACAGGCCAAACTACAGATAAGATAATAATCGCTCAGCTGTAACACCCTTTCAGTGCCTAGCAGTCATGCCACCTGGATGAAAAACGAGGGCTGGGATACTGCCAGGTTGCCCAAGCCTAGATAAGGGAAGTCGAGAGGCAGAGGTCGGGTTCGACCCACGGACATTCCAGTCAGTAAATTCGCGCTCTAACCACTGAGTCACCTCGCCCCGGTCGAACTACAGTTCAATTCAATTTCAACTTATCAGCTAAAACCGCACAATGGTTCCAGCTGCCACAGGTTCGACTCCCGGTAAAGGGGACAGCGTGGGGCACACAGCCAAGCCTTGAAGGCGACAGCATATTTGGCATTTGCTTTATTTCGGGTAGCTACGCATTGAAGTTGATATATTTGATGCATGAGCGTCACTGACCACGCGATTGGGCCATTTTTTCCAGTGTCATTAACTATTGGTGAGTTGAGTTCCGGGGCTCCCATCCAGGGATGCGGCAGCTGTCAACCCTACTAAGTTTACTGGTTAGTGTTTTCGTACTTCGTTGCCAGGTCATACACTGTCCACCCCTCGGTCGCTTCCACTCAGCATAGGGCTGGGTAAAAAGAGCTCTGTGAGGCAAACGGTCTCCTGGCATGCGGAGTACACGTCCCAACCAGCGCAACCTATGAAGCGTGAGTAATTCATCTATCGCGGGAGAGTTCCTTCTTCATAAGACCATCTGGTGTACCTCAGCATTGCTAATCCGATGTTCCCACCAGACCTGACCAATGCTTCGGAGACACCGATGATAAAACATTGACATCTTTCGTATGTCCTCTGCGTGTAGGGGCCACGTCTCTGATCCATAAAGCAGTATGGATCGCAACAACGCAGTGTAAACTCTGCCCTTGACAGACGAACTCACGTCACGTCGGCACCATAGGTGTCGGATGTTGGCAAAAGCTGCCCTGGCTTTCCCGATTCGAGAAATAATCTCATCTCCAGCCAGTCCACCGGAGCTTATACAGCTGCCGAGGTAAACAAATTTATCTGCCACACCGATTGGCTGGTCGGCATGCATGAGGTTCGGGTTTGATTCTACCGTCTCTACGCTTTGCAGGTATGAAACGCATGCCAAACCGTGCGGCAAAGTTATTCAGATTATTTAAAATCGTTTGCATTTTTGAAGGATGTGAATCAAGGAAAGCAAAATAGTCCGCATACTAAATGTCTGTGAGGGAACGTCCTGAATCCCGAGGTTTCGGAGGTAGGCAGAGAAATTTCAAGCAGCACATCAACAACAAAATTAAAGAGGAAAGGTGAAAGAAGGCAGCCTTACACCACTGCATGTGGTGAGCTTGAGGATTGAAATCTTATGCTGGATTTCTGTTGTTGATGGTGAGCTGGTGCCGGTGTTCCATTTAAGCCGTGCTGGAGAACACCGGCCGGCCTGTTCCTTGAAGTGTTTTGTCCATCGTTCAAGACAACAACTGAGGGAGTGAATTACTGTTACGTCTTTTTCGCATATCGTTTCGCTGACACCTGTGTTCGCTTAACCGGCTGAGTGACCCGGCTGAAATAGGGTGCGGCTGTTACTTGCAGCGAAAGACTTCACTATCTCCCGGGCCTTCGAAATCCACCAGCGGTTTCCGTCATTCTTTAAGCTCCTGATAATCCGGTGTTTGAGGGCTCTGCGTGCGCCATCATAGTTGCTGGAATGGTATTTCTGGCTGTAATAAAATATGCTGATCTGGACGATTTCCAGTGTTCATTTGGTCGAGCCAGATGGCTTGGACAGGCTGTTCTGAAAGCTGAGAGCATAGCCTCATTAACCCGCTTCCGTTTAGCTTGTTCAATCTTCATCTGCAATCTTCAGCTGCATCACTGTGCGCTTCTAGTAGCTTTCTAGCCAGGTCAGCTCGATAATCTTCAGCTACTGAAACTTGTCGGAGTTGATGAATGGAACTGCTCTGCTTTAGCACGCGTAATGCTGACGGAAAGCGAAGTGACAGCCGGACCCGCATGATGACGTGATCAGAGTCAAGCTGAGTACACCAGAAGTAACGACAATTTTTAATTGACGCTCTCCATCGGTAACTGATAGCCACATGGTCCAACTGGGTCCATGACTGTCTTGCGGTTAGTGGCCTCAAAGTACCTCGAAGTATTGGCTAGGAACACCCAATGATCTGCACACAACTAAAGCAGTCACTCACCACTATCCGTACGCTGAGCATCGGCTCCAATTCTACCACCCAAATGAGCTTCTTCGTCTAACTTGTTCGTCCAACTTGTGAATTCCTATCAACAGCCAGAATTACTATATCCGTCCTTCTTGCTGGGGGAAGAAGCCGTGACAGATTTTGATATAACCCGTCCTTCTCAGTCTCGGAACTGCTATCCGTTGAGGCGTATGCTGATACGACAAACAAACACCGTTTACCGCATCGATTTGCATCAATTTTAATTGAGCCAGCGCACAGCGCAAAGACGACTGTTTACTGGGATTCAGTCCAGTAAGGCGTTTTCAGCCTTGGGGATGAGTACAACTCCCACACCGTAGATAACACGGGCGATTGCGTCAGGATCACCGGATACCCGAAGAGTGAAATGTGGAACATCTGAGCTCGTCCTAAGCGGCTTGAGGTGCACGACAGAAGTGGGGTCTTGTATGTGTGCTTCGGAAGCACAACGTACATCGATAGAAAGGGAAAGCAAGGTTTCAGCAAAGGATGCCTCTTGCCCAATTTGACATAGAGTACGGACATTAAAGGCTTCAATGTGGATCAGATCTTTTGAGGTTAGTAAGTTATTATTTTTGTTTGTTTTTATGGACGAAGGCCTGGACACAGAATAGTGACTAGGGGATTGGCAGATGGGTTAATTGCATTGCATTGTTCGATGGGTGGGGATAGAGTGTGGGAGAAGGCCGGTGAGCGAAGAGCTGCAAGAGCGAATGGCACTTCCCGGCCACCCAAGCCGAAGAAGGGGGTTTGGTTGAGTTCCTCCACCTTGATCTTTTGACTCAAAAGTCCGATCCACAAGGCAGTGGGAGGATGTCGGTTTTTGTACCGGGACCCTTGTCCTAGCCTCTGACTCAAAAGTCTGAAGAGGCAGCGGTTGTTAGGGTTTTCTTGGGGGACTTTTCCAGGAGCCAGTGACTCAATAACCTGACCCATTTGGCTGTAGGGGGCCGGCATGGCCCGAGGAAGCAGGGAGTAAGGCATTCGTGTCTTACTCCTAGCACAGCTGCACAAAGTAGGTGCCTTTTGAGCAGCTCTAGACTATTAGTTTTCAAAGCATTTCGACCGTATTGAATAATGCGCCGGCGGTCAACCGTTGGGTGATCGGGAAGGCAGCATCGCTGCTTCCATAAATATAGGTGTGCTGGTTGCCTGGAGAGAACGCCTTACTGCCCTCACACTCCTGTCGCAGAGGACTGGTCGAACTACAGTATTTCGACTGGCCGGTTGGCTAGAGAGTGCAGGTAGAGACATCTGTCTCCACCACATTCAGTCTGTATGAGCGACAAAGGATATATTTTTGTAGGATACATAGGATACATAAAACATCAAAGGGTCAGTGGACTTATCCCAGACACTGGTGCAACGTGTTTAGATGAAGAGTGCTCACAACAGAAGTGAACTGACAGACCATCGCATTTCGAAAGAAGATCACTCATGTGTGAGTTGAGTCAATCTATTTTAACGTTGTTTGGATTCTCAGAGTGACCACATTTCCATTGAGCACAAGGTACAGTGGGCTATCTATGCGGAAGTCAGGAAAGATTATAAAGATGATCATAGTCATTGACAAGTTTTGATAAAAATCTCTAGTTGCAGATAACAAGCCGAAACTCCACACTGACGATGATAACGGTGAAGCCTCAGACTGTTCTCAAGACTATGAAGTATTACGTCTTGATTTCATCCTGCAAGTGAAGCTAACTTATTCTTAAAAGCCCAGAAGTATCGCCCGGCTATTTCGTCCGTGTTGGGAGTCAGTTACAATGCGATTCAAGCGCGTTACCAAGGTGATTAGAACACGAAACCCTCCGGATATTAGTCGAATACGGTGCCATTCGGCTGCAGTTGACTCATCAGCAACGGGATTACTTGCAATAGGACAGGAATTAATGCCAGTACCCCTCATTTCAAACAGACGACTTTTCACTACAAGGCTAAGTAAATTCAACTTAAGGTAGTGAGTGCAGCAGCAGGAAAACAATGATGGCAAGCTTGTGGACCAGGTGATCTGAACACCAAACTATCCTAGTTATGTGCATTCGCTCTATCTATCGCGTCCTAGGACATCACGGAGAAAAGCTTTCATAATGCAAGTCCCTATCCGGAGGATTTTAATTTGTTCCCACGTAAATCTCTAATCATGCTAACAATTGGTTTGCAACCACTTTCATTGTAGATAGTTGGCCATGATAATAAGAGTCAACAGTAGGTGCACTCCCACCACCTGCCTTCGTGCGAATCTGAAAATTTTCTCCAGAAAAGCTTGGAATTCGAGTTTCAAGGACGCCTAGTTTGCTCGTGCCTGAGCTCATCAGTATTAGTTACCTTCAAGCTTGACGGGAATTCAAAACACTTCAAATGACGAGAATGAATACATTCCAGTTTGAATAATGACTATGACCCGACACCTCGAACGAGAGTCCTAAACTGTGGCTGGTGACCCATCAATCGGGACCAAGTTAACCCTGAAGTCGTCACTATATGTAGATCATTCAGTTTAACCTTACGACTACAAACGTTACCGACAATAAACCAGCATTTCACAAAGTAATTGTCCGTCACAAACCAGCATACGAGTTAGTCAGTGCACAATCGGCGCAGAAACAAAATGTCCTGCAGGCCGAAATTAGTCTAAGAAGCATGCGTACAAAAGACTAATGAGTCCTATGGCATGCCTTCATCTCTTAATACATAAGCTGTCACGGGGAATTCAATCAATAAGGATTATGTTTAATTACCTCGGACCGGTTAAGTATGACAAGCCCTTTTGGCACCAAAGGGATTTGGCGCGGTTTGTGCAGCCATTTCCAATCGGGGATGATTGCGTTTTCTTCGCACAAATTGATGATATCTTTACCCAAACATATACAAATCAAAAAATATTTTTCGAAAGATAGGCGGACTGAAACAAACTACGACTGAGTGGCTGGGCGTAGGAAAAAGACACTCCAAAGCAAGCAGTAAATCAGGTGAGTAGCATAGGACTACCTAACGTAGCTAGAGTTGTCTAGATACACCGAGGTTAGCAATTAGCTCCAGCGTTAAAATTCAGCAGAATAAAGAATCCCAGTCAAATATGAGAAAAATATCCCACTAGTCTGAGCTTAGACTGCATCGTACGGAATAAATTCGAGAACAGTACTTGTTCCGATTATTTTTTCGCCTCACCTCACTCCTTATTTTTGTGAGCTTGGCCCCTTATAGTCTACTTAAAAAGACTCTGTTTAACCGGTTTGCCGTTCCTACTTTCCTTTGTCTTGTTACAGCACCCCAAATCCGCCCTATGACGTCCCATAGTTACTATCACATGGGATGCTGCCGGGTTAACTCCAAACTCCCAAATTGCCTCACTTTTAACTGACCATTTACAAGAAATTGTTCCTGGTTATCTCAAGTCAGTGTTATTTTTTATCGAGATGTCCCGAAATGTTATTGCCCTCACCCTCCTCCTCGTTCTACTAAAAAAACATCCTACATTCTAACTCCCTGTTTTCACAAAACTCTGGCTGGCCTTAGGCTGTTAGGTGTTCGCGTCTGATGACTCTCACCATCGTCAAGCCTCAGTGGGAGTATCCCGACTTCCCGGGTAAGGACCAGAAAGAACAATTACGATGAGCCGCAAGCTACAGAACAACTGATGTTAACTTCAAAATGCATTCCGGTTGGTTGAGACCATGAGAAGCCCTGTCGGTCCAGATTAGGAGGGAGCTGTGGTACTTGGAGAAGCCGTGCGCGGACGACCGTAAAAGGTACTTTTATTAGCGAAACAATGACATTGCATTGAATGAAATCCAGCATAAGTCCCATCGACAGTACATGTCCCAAGGTGCCAACATGGCCAATCGAACATTGTATGCACAGTAGATCCCTCCTCCTCCCAACAAGCAACTGTCTGACATGTTACAACGCTCGAGAGGAAAGTGCCTGAGCAAACCGAAAAACACCTTGCAATGTAACAAGAAATGCCGTAATTACATATGTGAAACGCATTTGGGTAGCTACATCTGATACTCACAATTAGGTGTGAGAGTACCACGTTCCATCTGCAATCACACATTGAAAGTCACATGGGAAATCAAAGCCAAAATGTGAATCATTAAAATTCAAAGTAAGACTACAAAATTCACTAAATATGCGGATGTTCCATACATTAGTACCGATTAATAAACAACGTCACACATCCCGAAATTTTATGGTTTTTGCAACTAGTCTGGACTGGCCTAAAGCGCGGTCTGCACTATGTCGGCACACAACATAATTCTTCAGGAGACCGAAGCAAAGTTGATTATTAATTTACTGAACAGCTCCTTGGGTGACGCGTTGGAAAGACGAACGTTGCAAGCTGACGGGGAGCGGAAAAACGATGATAGAAAAACCGGTTGGCACGGAAGATCTATGCCATATACGAGGATTTGTGGACACGTATTTGCGTCGCTCTCATTTTATTGTCCACGTTCGACAGAGTGCTGTGCATCTCTCCTCTCATTCGCGTTCAAAAAATGCTAATCCTTCCCAATCATAAAAGTATATATCCCACTATACCATTTTACAACCCGATCATCACACCAACCGATCATCAAAGATATCCTTTGAATCACACACACTTGATCTATTTCAGTTAGCTCGACCAAGTCTCCTAAATACGATTTCGAAATTTGGCTTTCTATCTCCCAGAACTGCTCTACTGCACAACTCCTTATTTTTTTCCGGACCACTGAAATTTCGTTATTCAATTTCAGTGCTGACCTCAGTAAATTAGCTTGTAGATTTCTCAGTCACGGATTTTTTTTTAAATGTGCCACTACAGTCTTATCACACAAACAAAAAGTGGTGCGACATACATCACCACGGCGACGATGTTCATTCAACGACAGTCCAAGGTTCTGTATTTCTGAACACAAGTCTTGTATGGTTTTGCGCTCTTCATTGGTCCCAGTCAAGTCCGTTAGTCGACGAGCAGCACTCAGTAGCTGTTGCAGAGCTTTCTCACCAGCACTGTCCACAACGAACTGATAATCGGGACAGAAAGAAAGCACGTGGTGGATAATTATTAGCGATGTAGTGCAAATGAAAAAATGTTTCAGCCTGATCACATAAATAGTTATATGCAGGTTACATGCAAGACCTAAACCTCCGAATGAACTTGCAAACCAAACAAACAATTCGTTGTTCTGTTGGCCTGAGCATCCTAGTGTCAATGCAGAACTGTGAATTAGGATTACTCTAAACCCATCGTCCAAGTTCATTGGAGAGATCGACCAGGGTCTCTATATATCCTGGTACACTTTGCAGGAATATCAAAGAATTCGAATGTAACACTCACTGGAATTCATAGTCCGGTCTTATCGTATGCTGGACTGGTGTATTGTTTCGGGTCGACACGAGTGCAAGTAACCTGGGTGGGAACGTCCGACTGAGATATACGTTGAACCTGTGTTGGCACGTATTAAGGATCTTAGTTAAAGAGTACACGTTGGGTGGCGTGACAGAATAGCGTATCTTCAATGTAGCAATCACCCAAAGTATGTGGCCAGATAACTCAAGTCCCAGCACGAATGTTTAAGGAAACTCAATGGGCACACAGACAGTTTACGGTTCGTACATAATAGTTGGTGAACAGTGTATAAAACCAAGCAGACAATCTGATGTAAAAAACAGATATTAACAAATGTGTTAAGCGAACACCATACAAGAGCAGCACGGGATCACTGTGGTGTGTGCAGAAAGCATCTAGAACGCCTGTGGACACGAAACAGCGGTCGAACCTTGCAATGACCATGGCTAAGTAGACTTTCCGACACCTCTACAATATCGACGAAATAATAACCAGTCTGTGTGTGATGAGTAACTGTATTGGTCAATTCACGCGGGGAAAATAAGTCTGGTCCGACGAAGCAACTTAGCCATCGAACTCACATATAACAAACTATTTACAGTTAAAGATACCTGGAGGTAAATTTGGTTGTACTGATGCTGCTTGTATCTGAATTAGTCCTGCCACCGAGTCAGTCAAACATGTCTAGGTCATTCTGCTCACATAGAGGACAGCCAGATCACAGCGGTGCTAAATACGGTGGGGACTGTAACAGATTCGTATTCTTGCAAGATCATGCTAACCGAGTATCAACGGTAAAGAATACTAGATCCTACAGAAATTTGAATCCAGTCTTTCTGACTGCTTCGAACTTCTGGGGACAGCTCATCTATTGAAGGACCATGTAAAACGTACAACACAGTGCTTCGCTTAGAATGAGTCTGGTTAGGCCGCAAACAGTTTAAATCCGTGTGAGCAGAATTTGATAGTGCTTTTTTATGCAAGGAAAGTCCGACCTTTACAAGAGGACTGTATAGTGGAAAAAATAAAAATGTAACTGGCGGGTAGCAACCACCAACACACAAATTCAGAAACAGATAGAAATCAGGTTCCACAGGAGATGGAAACAGGGCAACTGGTGGTTGAACAATACAAACATCTGGCGCGAGAGGGTCAGCCATGACGTTGATAATCATCAGCTATCAATATGTTAGGTTGATGAGAGTCAGATCATGTCTTAGGTTCTGACGCATAAACATGAGGTGGTGCGACGTCTGCGGTAGCTCACCCGGCGTACAGGAAATGCGTGGTTCTATTTGTTCATCATTTCACTCGTAACGTGTAAGATTTGCCACGTCAAAGCCACAATAAATTTCGTTCTCGCGCGCTTTCTTTCATTCTATTTGCAAACAAAAACCATTTGTAACGTTTTTTAGGTGTGCTCAATGGCCAGATTCTGATATCACCTCCCAGGTTATTCCCATAAGAAGCAGATCTCCCATTGCGAAGCCCTCTCCTAATTTTCATGATACGTGATTCTCAACATCGAATTTTGCAGAAAGTGCAGTAAAGCAATGGACCTTATTAAGGTACAACCGAGCAAATGTACACGTTTTGGCCTTAAAAACTGTCAGTCGAATGCGCATCATTCCTACTGTTCCCATCGCGCTCGCTTGATGGCTGTTTGACATTAAAACAAGTACTCGCTATCCCCTCTGCACAAAGTGCGAACATTTCAAATTGAAACAGCGGTAACGGTATTATGCATTGCACAACCTTCCGCCCGGCCATTATACGGCTTAGGAACGGCATTTCCCATTTTTATACTCAGTTGACTGTCTACAATGTCACCAAAATTATCGATTTTTTCAAGTCTTTTATGGTGCTAGATACTGATGTGCAATTGATGTGTGCATCGACCGAAAGGAGATCAAGGTTTTAGCAAAAGCTGTCCCTTGCCTAATTTGACACAGAGTGCGGGCGCTGAAAGCCGCGATGTGGAACAGATTCCTTGAATTTGATACAGCCAAACGACTGTTATTCAACACCTCCCTTGGAGCTTAAATAAATTGCCCAGTATCGACATGCGTGATCATGTAGAAAAGCGATTGCCCGAGTGAGCCCACGCAGTGGCCTGGTTTTTATCCGGTGGCGCAAACCAGAATAGGTATGCTCTCCCTGGTTAACTGGGAACTACATGATTCAACTAGGTCCACACCTGTTTTGCGGTTGCTTCTTTGGTTGTCCGAGTCCGAAGAAGTCCTAGATGCATATCCCCTCATGAAAATGCACACACGAACATGGACTCGTCCCTGGGGCCTACTAAAGGCCTGTTTTCACCTGCTAATTAAATGCAGACAGTACTCCTGACAGAGGTTACCATAAAGTTCATTATGATCAACCATGGCCACTGGATTAATCCATACATGTTTGTGTGGCTGTTTTCCATCAGAAACCTAACTCTTTCCAATTCTCACAAATTGATTCAGCATGAAAAGTTCACCCGTCCTCTCACACATCAACAAGGTGCGGATCGCACTGCAGGCGACTAGTCAATGTTCTGGAAATTTAGAGTGAACAGAAAGATACTGGCAGTTGTGGTGATCGTGTAATGTTCCAGAGTGCAAATGGTCTGAGTTTCTCTTAAACGGACAGACATACATGGGCCTAGACACAAGCGTACATAACACAATACAGAACAAACAAACAAGCCGTTCAGTCAAACCAGTCACGTGAGGAGGAATAGATGGAAAGGTGGGGGAGTCGCATACGGAAACAGAAGGACTTCCATGAACTATACGCAAGAAATCTGTGCAGCAGATTCATCCTACACTGGTGCTACGGGCCAAACTTTCTTCTCCGGCCCGAATAAACGGAGTATTCCATCGAACACAAAGCTGCTAGAGGTACACCATGGAGAACCGCGGGACACAGTTCTAGCCTGTCGAACTTCGTTGGAAAGTACAGCAATTTCTTGGATGCATGATTTGTCAATCAGCGTTCGAAGTAACTTGCCAGTGCTTGAAGATCAAGTACCAAGATCAAGTACGAAAAGCTGTCGTCAGAAATTCCGGGAGAAAGACAGCAAGAAAGTGAATGTGTTTCCGCCCATGCAAATAATGGATTAGGTACAAAGAGATTTTGACAAGATTTTTTGAACCTATTTCTAAGGGAAGGGGGGTAGTTGAATGGTTCAAAATTCTTCTGGATGTGATGTCGAGGGCATTGTAAATGAACCGTCTTTGGAACTCGTTGATTCGCAATCGAATTACTGGTGGCATCACTGTTTTATGGACAGCGGCTTGGTGCAGTTCAGATACTTTTCTGGAGGTTTATGGCTGTGTTTGCATGAACAAAGCCTTTTTAAGATGAAAAATATGAAATGTACCAACCGCACTAAGTTGGCTAAGGAATGTGCTGGTTCTCATCGATCAGAAGCTATTGGAATTTGACGACTTAACCCAGACCGTATTCAAAATAGGCTGCACTCTCTTTGAGCTTATGTTCGCCTACCAGCAGTTCGTCTTACAACTTAGTCTAACCGTCACGTAACCAACATGACTCAATGACCGTGTAACCTCAGTTCCTCTATTTGCTGATTCACCCGTGAATGTACTTAAACATGCAAGTGGTTTCAGGCGGCTATCACAAAAGTTCGTTAACCGCGATGGCCAGCCACAAAAAAAACCTTCGCCCGCTAACTTCGTTTTTATCACAACTTTAAAATTTAGTATTCTGAAAGTGTTCTTTGCACTGCACAGGAATTTTGGTTAAAAAAATCGTTCGATGAACCGTAGAAGAGTGAGCATAAAGGATGAAGTCACGTGGGTACGATGGACATGAAGCTGTGCATATTGTAACACACGGACACATGATCATCTGGCCTTGAAAGCACAAAGACACTATCCTCTGCGTCTTGCATCCAAACTATTACTGAGGAATTGGTTGTTGAGCTGTTTTCCGCGCCTGGCGTGGTTGGTGACTCCCGACCAGCTGAAAAGGATATTGTGAATAATATCAAATCTGCAGAAGACTCTTGCTCCGTTACAGCTGTTCCATGAGGTGAGGACGTCTTGAATCGGTGCAACACTACATTTTAGGTGCTAGCTGGATTGCCTGTGATGCACACTGGTGTCTGCAATAGCTGTCGATCCTGCCTTACTTCAAAGAATTTGAGTTTCGTAGAATGTTTCGGCCTTATGGAAGACTTTTTAAGGACAACAAACAAAAGACCTGAAAATTTCACATAACTGTTACCGGAAACCTAACTCCCCTGATCCTAAAGATTTGAACGACTTCAAGCAGGTAGTCATCAGTGTATTCGTGGCACACCAGTCAACTGGCTGCAGCATGTCCGTAAGCGAGTTCATAGTCATGGATTTAAATAACTAGAGCATCAGCTGAGGTCTGTAAGGTTAGGTTGGTTTGTACGTGTACTGGGCCATACGAACCACCCAGCAAACAAAGTACTATTTCACTCGTCCCCTAAGTGAAGCCGAAAAACCAAGGTACGCTTGACAGTTGTCTCATCCTTGTTGAGAATCATCAGCAAAGCGCACCTCATGAATCTTCAGGGTGATTAGAACCCACAATCTCCAGGCTAGTAGATGAAGACCAACCGTTCGGTCACGAGCGATTGAACAGCAGCGTCACTAACTCGCACAGGACACAGTGCACGGAAAACAGTGAAAAACAGGGGAAAACTAGTACAATCGGCATTTCGATAGAGCGGACCCAGTCCCATCCACTACAAAAACTTCCGCACATGTCAGTCACTGAAGGAGGCATGAATCCCTACGCTCCTGTCATCCACTTGCGGCAAAAACTGAGATAATCGAAGGCAATGGGCCGTAAGTTGGTAGGCAATCGTATGGGAAAAAGTTGGTGCAACTATGATGAGAAGACTCGGGTGAAACATGCAGAATGAAAATATGTACCTAAGGGTAGAAGACAGGTAGAAAACAACATGCATAGCACCGTTCTCGAGACATGGTGCAGAATAATTCTGAACACCACTGGGTAGCACAGAGCCAAAATATCTATTAAAAAAGGACAAAAAAGTACTCTTCATAAAAAAGGTTTTGGCCGAGGAGATCCAAAGTGCATTTAACTTAGGCAAAATCTACTGTCTTTTTACAGAGAGCGAGATGGCTCAGTGGTTAGAGCGCGAATTCACTGACCAGAAGGCCCGTGGTTCGGACCCGACCCCTGTCTAGGCTTGGGCAACCTGGCAGTATCCCAAACCTAGTGCTTCCTACGGGTGGCATGGCAGTTAGGCACCGAAAGGATGCTACAGCTGAACGATTTTTTATCCAGACTTTTTAACAATAAAATACGTAGATGCAACTCAGAAAGTCTAAAGCTTGTAAACTCCAGGTGGTCACGTGCTAGTGTGGGCATAGTATTCAGCTGCAACGATGTTGTACTGGTTAGGCGACTAGTAAACCCACAAAATGATGTCAGTTTGTAAAGCAGATAGTCGCATCTTAGGCAGTCGCAATATGGAGTTAAAAAAGCTTGCCAAGAACAAACATCGGCAGGCAGTGAGGTCTAACAAGATCTGGGAACAAAAAAGGTTACCTAAATTTTGACTAAGAACTTGGCACTCACAATAAATAAAATTGAAATGTACAAACAAGTAAACTATTTTCGAAATTAGCGGTCTGAACAAGTCCGACAAAAGTCTGATAATTGGTGGACTAAAACAATATTTGAATCGATGACAAATCAACGAAGGTCAGCTGACCAGTGTACGCAGAATGAAAGGAAAAGCAACATCCTCACGATGAAAAGTGCCAGTGATGAGGTTCGAACGAAAAAGCATAAAACACAAAAGAGACTGATTTTTAAAAACACTGATCACTTACCCCTGGGTTGCTGAACCAATCCTCGACGAACTGCAAACGACTGTCAAAAGTGGCTTTAGTAACATGCAGAGCTGCCAAATCATCGTCAAACAGTTCGGACGCATCAGTTTCCGTCAGCTGAAGACCACGGATTATTTCCTGTATTTCGTCAGACATTTCGGAGACAAGGAAGTCACGATTCGCCCGGCATTCGGCTGCACCTGGGAGGCCTAAAAAGAGGACAGTCATGGGAAGGCGTATCACCGATAAACTATAATTGGCGTGAGCTCCGTTGAAAAGGTTCAGGGACTCCCTCCACTCACGACAAGCATGGGTCGATGAGAGGGGTTAAAGCATACAGCTAAGCACCGACCTCATGACGGAAGTAGGTGCTGAATCAAGCTAACCATTGGTTGTTTAAGGCTAGGTGATCCGGCAGTATCTCGACAATTGTGTTTCTCATAGGACGTGCGACAGCTGTATATCGGAAGATCGTCAGAGCCGAAAATTTTAGTTTCCGCTTATTTGGCATAGCCCTTAAGGCCAAGACAATGCTACTGTTGATTCGCAGGCAATTGATCCCAAAGATCTGGATGGTTGAATGTGCTTCGGGGTGACCCAGCAGCGGACCAGCCTTCTTGCGAGTAACATGGCAGCAGCAAATTGAAAGGATATCATAAATGAATTTTGGACTAAGTCAATATGTGAAAATGTCCAATTTAAAAAATAATACCGCCAGTTCGAGCATTTAGGCCAAATCTTATGCTGGTACCCTTCCCCTAGGAAGATATCAGCTCTCAGGAGATATCAATTTTAGTTGTAAAGATTATTTGAATATGAAACTCCCAGTCGAAAAAGATCATCTCGTCGGCCGTTTGGAGTGGATCCTCGATATGAGAACTGTATGAACCGTTGGGGTCTGGAAACTCAAAAGAAACAAAACAAACTCGTGAATGAATGTAGAACCCTCATGTTTATCAGAACACTGGTGTCAAATATGGATTTCATGAGGAACACGAAGAAACGTTGCGTTGTGGTCTGAACGCCTGTCTTGTTTACAGTAAGGGACCACCCAACAGTCGCTTGAGGAAGTGAAAAGAAATTGGGGAACAAAATACCAAGATGCTGCACGAGTACTGAGACACGGGCGTAGTTGCTGACGAGTTTTGGTGGCGCTCCACCAAAATGTGTGGGGTCACATGACGACTCGCGGTCTATGGAATAAATGACTGTATAAAAGAAACAGATGGCTGCTGGAACTTAAGATTACCTCCAAGCATGCTCTGAAGACTGAAGTCCCGGATGACACCCCATGTCATAAAGACTCCGCCTTGAGTGGACTGTATTGTTCTTGGGAGAGACAAAAATCGAGCATTTTTCCCATAATACTGATACCCAACGAATCGATTAGTTTTCATCGGAAAAAATGAGAATGACGACCCAATCAGATACGAACAATCGGCTTTTCCAAACTCAGATTTGGAACCGAGCGCTGCAGTAGGATGTAGTACATCTCCTGGTTGGATTAAGTGATAGATAGTTCAAGACTTATTCTTTTGTTGCGTCAGTTAACATTGTAAAGCGAGGCAATTGCCGATTCTCGACGGAAGCTTCAGTGACTCAATAACATACCACTCATCTGAGGTTTATACTGAGATTGAGATGAGGCGTTCGAAGACACTGTGTAGGCACGTCGGAGTGAATCATTTCTGGTACGATGTGAAGGATATAAAACGCCTCCACGAAGTTACTGCCTATGACGGTCGACTCCAGACTGCCTGCAACCTAAGCCGATTAGCTAGAACGAGAACATGCAACCTCTCATTTGATTTAGTGTCAAGCTAGAAATCGTGTAGATGAGTGAAATAAGCTAATAGAAGACGAACTTCGCTCTTTCCGAACTTCCGGATCGAGGTCGATGGGTTGAAATCTGAAGCATCCCCGTCCTCACATTCATAAGATGTTCCACCACTGGAGAAACCACCGCTCACCTCTCGAGAGTCAGCGGCTTTGGGTCCGAAGAAAATCAAAGCATGGATGCCCCTAACGACCAACTCAATCGTGTCGGTAACTGCCGCCTCACCGGATGAGGATCCGAGACGAGACAACCGAACGACTAGTGACCCTGACCGACTGAATCTGCCATACAGCCATCGAGGGTCTCGCAGTACCACAGCTCGCTCACGTCACGCCTTATCGTCGAGAAGATTGGACTTTGTCATGGTGTCACTAGACGTTTATGCGACATCTACAGAGTCTCGCCAATCTTATTTGCCAGTAGACAAGGGTCGGATAAACGCAACCTCTTGGTCCTCCAGACTGGACCTTGGAGCGAATGAGGCATCCGTTCCTTACAAGTTAAACGTAGTCATGCGCCAACAATCGCTACCCTAAGGAATTTGAGTCAAAGGCTTGACGTGGGACTCCAAACGTCCTACCACATAGATTAAAGCGACTTGGTGATACCTCAGTCCACACGCAAACATGAATTATGCAAAAAATGTGCTTTCGTGTCACATCGGCCGGCCCGCCTTAGACGTTGTGCATGGACAAGCGGACAAGATGGAACATGTGAATGCTGACGCCACCACCTTTCTTCAGCGTCTTCTCTTGCCTTCCCTCCTGTTCCATTTGATTATCACTACTCCGCACAGCCCAGCTGTAATCACCTTCGTCGGACACCACCGCTCACATCAGCCGCTCCGATTTCATAAGCTATATTCCGATCCCCGCTTCTATTGCAGGCCTTTAATTCTCGAGCCCTGGCCAACAAGCTCCCCTACAATGGGTGACAGACATTTTCTGCATTCTGAAGCCAGAACCCAAGATCCACTCATAGTAATTGAACTTAGGGCACCATCCCTGCCTAAGCGCTATCAGCTTCAGATGATTCTCCAACTGCCGTGACTAGTTGGGCCGGTGTTGACATAGCTCCTAATCACAGAGATTTCAATGCACAAGTGGATCGCCACAGTTCATCCGAGGTGCGACTTGGCGAACAGTATAATTTAGACCCAAGGCGTAATGATAATGGCAGACGCCCATTATAACTGTGCTGACCACCAGTTTTGCCTCAACAATACTGGGTATAGGTGCAATGGACACCTCACCAATGCTCAACAACCGTGGAGCCAAATCGATCACATAGCCATTGGCTACATATGGCGAGGTGTAATACTCGTGAGTCAGTATTTAACAGCACAAGCTCCACTCACTTTTCAAGAAACAGCATTCTAAGTAAACTCTCGCTTCAACACGACCTATATCAGGGTGGAAACCGGTTTGTTCCTGTGTCATCCGTTCTTCACGCCAGTGACAACCTACAAGCAACTGATACCAGTTTTGACGCATTCGATGTAAAACTGACTCCTTTGTGGTTATGATCGTGATTACACACGAAGACTCCGCAATAGTGTCTGACTGTAGATGATTTCACTTCACTGCCATGCCAAGGACTGTCCTCCAACTGTCCCTAACAATGCCTCGGAACGGGAAACAACGCTTGCTTGGATGGCGGTGGTTGGGCATAAGTACTACATGCCCCAACCGTCTCTAACCAAGCATCTGATTACGCACAACTACATAGCGTATTCGTCGCAGCTATCTAACTCTCGCTAAGGAGACAGCGGTGACCAAAAACTTGAAGGCACCCAGGGGGAGTGATCAAGTCTCACAACCATGAGGACCACTCTTACGGTTGTGTTGTACACACAGTAAATTAACTTGAGTGAAATTCGTTCCTGACACAATAACTGACGCAAGTCAGTGAATGCCGCAAACACGACATAGACATACGCTAAGATTCGTCAGCCGCTCAACAAAGCCCTCCCATCTGAATCTTCACAGGCACAAGAGGTAGGAGAACCCTGAAGTAAAACTTTGCATTCTGAAGGTGAAAAATGCAGGCGGAAACATGGGACCACGTCCGCCATCCTGTCTAGAATCCTTCGAGCGAATATGTAATCACCAAACAACAAGGTGTCTGTATAATGCGAGCCCATTAATCTCTTTCCAGACCTAATTTCGATACTTGCAAACACGATCTCTTAGAGCCCCACTATCATCACCGACAGCACAGTGTTCAGCACCGGTGCTTCGCTGCCATACAACCATAATTTATTTGAACGCCTTATTGTGAAGAAAAGAATAAAGGAGGGACTTAGTGCTAGCTTACACAATAATTCTGAAGTGCCTATAACTTCAGACACAGTGGAAACTGACATGATAGACATTGACATGGATTAGCAACCGTATCCTGAAGCGTCTCAAACCAGGCACACAGGACCCCATCCTGGAGACTTTTTCGTAACCTCCTTCATACCCATCCGCCAGATGAAAGTTTGACCAACTCTCTGCTAGCACCACACGGAAATGGGCACGGAAAACAGCATTATCTCCGATATACGAAGCTTTTGGTTACGGATACGTGCTTCGATTGAAACGTCTGTTGCGCAACCGAACACGTTTTCTACTTGTCTGGTTGAGGATTCGCCTGCACCAACATACGAGCTACGGTCCTGAGAGAAAGACTGTCGAAAACCTGAACACGTCTCAGTTCGGCTGTTCGCAGAGTCCCCGTTTCACAGCCGTACAACAAAACAGCCCGTACTGTAGCCTGATACACATGCCCATTGAAACTCAGGGATATGTACTTTGTCACCATAGTTGTCTCAAATTAGCAAATGCTACCGGAGCCTTAGAGATTCGTGCATTAACTAAATGCCACATTACAATGGAAACTTATACAACTTCCAAGTTAGGTTAACCGCTCCACAACCACCAGCGCCTCTCGTTGGATTATAAGTGGCGAGTTCAGTGACTGCATGTGCAGAAGCATGACGTCAGACTTTGCTGGGTGAACACACAATGATAACACCGACGTAAAAATTGAACGAAAAAGGGGGATGAACCTAATGAAATCTAGTAGTTGTGAGGAAGCTTATGGAAAATACATTATACGACCTACACCAACTAGCATCGGTGAAGTTGCTGAGGTGGATGAGTTCCTTGGCGTCCCAAGAGGGTGCAACAGCCTTCTGGTCTGAAGTGCATTCAGAATACCAAGACTCTTGATCATCTCAGCGGCTTATACTGGTGTTACGCAATAAGAAAATGCTACGAAAATAAGGCCAAAGAAAGCATTAAAATACAAAGGACGTTCACAGACTCTACTCACTAACCGCTGACTCAAAGACCTTAATCTGAAGCAGTCACGGAAAATCATGATTAAATCAAGCTAATTGTAGTGGCAGAAGCAAATGCTTTCTGGGCAACCAAAGTGATTATTCTCATGTTGCGGGGTTGTGTCCGAAGTCTAGAAGCCCACTAAATGGATCAAAGAATTTTTTGGAGTGTTCACTTCACCTTTCCTATTTGCGCCACTTTTTGCATTTATTAGACCTCCATCATTCTCAACATCATCATCATCATCATCGACAGCATTACATCAGTGTTCAACACTGATGATTCGCTGCCGTACATCCATGATTTATTTGAAAGCCTTGTTGTGAAGAAAAGAATAAAAGTGGACGGGGAAGAGACCTAATGCTAGCTTACTACAGTCATTCCGAGGTGCCTACACCTCCAGGCACTCATTCAGGCAATCTGAATAGAAACCGACAACAGGAATGCCATTGACATCGATTGGCAGCGTCTCCAACCAGGCGTAGTGGGAATCACGTGGTCCCCATCCCGGAAGGCGAGCAACTAGTTCGGCTCAATGCATGACCTAACCAACGCAGCTTCTGGTGCTGGACACATTCTGCAATGGAAGTTCCCGTTGCACAAGCGAAAACTCGCTTTCTAATTGCCTCGTTACGATTCACCGACACCAACCCACACGAGCCATGATCCTGAGACAACGATTGTCGAACACCTGAAGACGTCTCGGTTCCGCTGCTCGGACAGGCCAAGTCTCACAGCCATACAACAAAACAGCCCGCACTGTAGATTGATACACACGTCCCTTGAGATTCAGGGATATACTGCTTGGACGTCATAGATGCTTCAAGTTAGCGAACGTGACCTCCAAAGTTCCGGGCACATTTCTATCACCGAAGGCACTCTAGCAACGGTATATTCTTGCCCGAGATCAAGTGCTTATACATGGTTGCAATTTACCACAGGCAAGAGGCTCGGTATACTGTGGGGTTGCAGAAATACCGTTTCACTAAGTCCACACAAGACAGTTCAGTGGTGATGTTGGGGATATCAATATCCCCAAAAACTCTGTATCTGTGTGCTAACGAACTTCCGGCATTTTTCAAGGTCAAACTATGGATATAAATATGCATTGTCATTTTTCCGTTAATCGCCTGTTAATCGCGTGTTGTTCGGATCATTAAAGTTGTGTGCAAGGTTTTCGTCTTCTTACTGTTCGCCGTACTAGGAGTCGGGATCAAGCAACATAGCTGGGTATAGAATATCGTTACAGTCCGCGCATATTATTGTTTGCTCGCTGCGTGATCGAAACCTAACAGGTTGGGGCACGTACTTACTGACCGCAATGTCTGTGGTTCGAACCTAATCTCGGCATCTCGACTGCTCATATCTAGGTTTCGGCAACTTGGTAGTATCTCAGCCCTCGTACTCCCTTCGGGTGGCATGGCTGCTATGCAAAGAAGGAGTGTTACAGCTGAACGATTGTTTATTATTTGAGTCCACACAGGTGTTGGTGTGGAGCTCTCATAATCCCGGTTAAATTCATGGTTTCACAGAGTGCGCGTTTCAAACATCAAGAAAAGTAAACCGTATAGTCAGAACCCAAAGTGTATATGAAGACGATAGTCACCTTATGGGCGATCCAGGCGATGTGGCCTACCTTAAGTGAGGCTAGTTTGTATTTGGCCATTGGTTTAAAAGAAGAGTTAGATTGTGTCAAGAGTCCATGCTATAACGGAAACTTTCCCATTAGTAGTAGCCAACTGTGTACCCGTATTTGGGTTTATTAGGATACAAAATTGAGCCTGGTCTACACCAACTAGCAGAAGCACCTGACGCGTCACGATAACCGTCTTCGATGGCACCAAGGCTAGTGTCTGTTACTGTGCAAGAATATGGGACGAGAAGGTAATGGTTGTCATCTCAGGTTCCAGGTCTTCACATGTATCGCTGAAGGAACCGGCAGCTAAACAGACCGATTTTTCCACGGATGACTAGAAAAGATGTAGAGTCCGTATAGCATATTATCCGCCATGGGAAAATCGAAACCGAGGAACATTGAGCAAGGAAACCGTAGTTGGGTCTGGGGCCCTAGATACACAGCTGGAGGAAAGTTAATGCGGTGTGTCACCAAGGATGACCTGCTTTTATGTTGGTTCTGTTGTGAAATGACAGCACGTCAGATGAACAGCACCGCAAAATCCTCAACATTGGCAGCAACATCAAATGGAAAAAACTATGCTCCACTGCCACTTACGGAGGGTGTCACTAAAAGACTCGGCTATAGTGTGATGTGACTGTGTCCAAGTGACCAGCTGAACTACACCGGAGAGCGTCCGTGACACTCAAGTTTTTCTTCCAGAATGAACTGGTCAATTGATGGAGGTCAGACTAACAGTCCAATGTCGAACCCCAAGAATTACTGGAGAAAAATATCCAAAGCGCAACTCAATGCCAGAAATTCTACTTGAGGTACAACTTAGCCAACTTCATCCAAACACTGGATCTTTGATAGGACCGTGGCTTTCCTGGAGAGGCGGCGACTGATCCCTGCTGGTAGCAACCACAACTCAACTCGATGCATTATCCGACGCCAGGTGAAACTGAGTGTCCGTACAGACCGGGAAGCTTGGTGAATCTGAAAGGCCGAGAAAATGGGAAATGCAAGAAACGCTGGGAACATCTGCAGGTTGTTCCACTTGGTTCGTTCGTGGTACTCGGAAGCCTCTTGTCAGCAGAGCCACTAATGACCAAAAGCTGGCGAACGTTGCAAATTGCTCAAAACTTCGGTGTTCGAATTGTTGCTGATGAGAACGTTGTCGATTCGGAGCACGCAGACGTCGTCCTCATCTCTGAAGTTCTGTTGAATAAACTGACCAACACTGTACCATCTTTCGGCATGCGCCTTGCATCTTCAAAGTGCAAATTCGTGATTCAGAACGTGCTGTCACTAAGCATATCTCTTGAAATTCAAGAATCACTGGAGGTTGAGGAGAATTTAACATACGTCGGTAGTTGTATTAGCTTTGAGGGAAGTGAGTCCGATGAAGTCAGCGCTTGAATCTCAAAGGCCAAAATCACGGTTGCTAATTCACGTCACTCGTGGCGTCAAAAAGGCATATTACTCGGTCCCAGTAAGGACTGTATTGTTGCATGGTTGCGTGACATGGCCCCTGTGGACAGGCGGTCTGATCTGATTCTCCACCACCCATGTCTCAGGAGGGTTGCTCACGTCGGATGGCGTCAACAAATTCGGGTATTCGTGCAGCAGGTATTTCAGTCGCGCAAAACATTCAGCACCATCAACTGCGGTGGCTCGACCATGTGCTGCGCATTCCCAAATGTCGTCTACTGGGACAAGTGTTGTGCGTCTAACAGAATGGCGCGAACTGTGGCGGCTATAACCACTGCACGAAAAGTACGCAGTTTTATACAGCTGCTGCTGATGATGATGATAATGATGATGACGATGATGACTGTGGGGTGGGCAAATAATGCGAACAGGAAGTGACTATTGGTATTTTGCAGGACAGTCACAAACGTCGCCAAACGAACCGCAAGCATGCGATTGTCAACGAGCAACCATTCGAGCAGAGACCCTTCAGCTTAGAGGCCTAGAACGTTACCACCCACGGAACAACCAGCAGCAGCGTCTTGTGGATCGCCGGAGCTGTATAACCCTAAGCGAGCGGAAACCGTTGAGTAGGTCAGTTTAACAATACTTGGATCATGAAGCCTCGTTTTAGAGGGACAGCATACACTAATAGAAAGCGAGTCCAGCGTACATATAAGAGTAGCCTGTTGTCCGGCATGTCTCTGAGTGCTATCAGGTGACAGTCGAGGGTTGAAGAACGATTTCCAAGTGTCTGAGGCCGTAGTGGCCGAGTTGGGCGTAGATATTGCAGCTAACGACAATGGGCGGTGAAAGTCCTTAAGAATGGACCTACGGTGTCGTCAGCAGCAGGGTGAGAAGGAGAACGAATAAATAGAGAAAGAGAGGAGACGCCCGCAGTCGTCTTTTTTGACCCACCCGTCCCTCTCTATGTAGCAAGTAACGCGGCCCGATTGGCCGCACCATGTGAAGACCGATGTGATGTGTGGATGTGATAATGC
The DNA here is from genome assembly GCA_004794785.1 of Opisthorchis felineus. Classification (NCBI taxonomy): domain Eukaryota; kingdom Metazoa; phylum Platyhelminthes; class Trematoda; order Opisthorchiida; family Opisthorchiidae; genus Opisthorchis; species Opisthorchis felineus. The sequence goes on from SJOL01008668.1 coordinate 1,022,790, forward strand.
AATGCAAGGACCCCTCGAATTCGTGGAGGGTGGCTCCGCCATATATATCCTTGACCAAAGAGGAATGCCCGCAAAATTTGCGAGTACTCTTAGTACGGTTAATTCCTATACTTCCGACACCCTTAATTAGGATCCCATACTTATAGTCACATACTTAGGGACCACAACGAGCTAGCCTAAAGCTTCTCCATAACTAGTTGGGTTCTCGAAAAATGTCACCTTCCCATTCTTGTTCAGTTGTTGGCGTTGTTATTGACGTCACCAAAGACCAGGAGACCGAGAATTTAGGTGTCAAAGTCACACCTGGAGAATAATGGGTAGACTAATATAATGCAGTAGATATCGTACTGTTGTGGAAGATCATACTTCCGCACAGACCACTCTAAAAAGAATACCAGGAAAGGTCCTCTTTCAGCACGTAGCTTGAATCTTCAAAATGCAAGGTCGTACTTCATGGTTTTCCACTCCCATGTACCTTTGGAAGTTCAAAATGACGATGTTGAGCTTGCTGATAGGTTTACTCATCGTGGCAGATGCGTAGGCAGTGACTACACTGTGACAGGTGAAGTCAGCGCGAGAAAACTCAATCCCACTCTATGGCTGTAAAACTTCATCTTTTGATCTGAAATGTCTTCAGATGTTTGGTCAAGGGTGTCTCCGTAGTATGAGAGCAAGATGTGTGATGAAATGATCCATAGGTCATCAGTAGCAACAGCACCGAGAGCAGCTGTAAAAACCACGTACTTGTTGTACATTGGTCATAGCCGCCACAGATTCGTTCACCGATGATTTGGAGAGGTGGGGTAGGAGGCGGTAGCCGATCTTATTGATGCGTAAATACATTGGTGTCATTGGAGAGATCGGGAGGGTAGCTATGCACTGAAGGAAATCGCTTGCATGCATGAGCGCACTGATGGCGCGACTGGGCCATGTATGACAATAATCGTAACCATTGATGTGTCCCGTCTCGCGCTCCCCATCCAGGGAGACGGCAATGACCAGCGCATCTGAGTTTGCTGGTAATAGCTTACATGCTTTGCGCCCAAGTCATTTTTGACCTCCACTGGCTCGTTTTCACCCTTCGCGCGGTTGCACGAAAAGAGCCCTTCGAGGAAGTCGGTCGACTGGCATACGCAGCACATGACCAAGCCAGCGCAACCTGTGGAGTGTGATCAGTTTATCGATCGTGAGCGAGTTACCACCTGAGAAAACCCTTCGACGTACTTCAGCATTACTGATCCGGTGTTCCCACCAGCCTCGGGCAATGCTCCGAAGACATCGATGGTCAAACACTGAAAGTCTTTTGACGTCCTCGGCGCGCAAGGGCCAGGTTTCTGACCCGTATAATAATATGGAGTGCACCGTAGTATTGTAGACTCGACCCTTGACGGATAAACTGATGTCATGTCACGAGTGATGCAGGTTCATGAAAGCTGTCCTGGCCTTCCCAATCTGGATGGGAATATCACCTTTCGGGAGACCACCGGGACTGATACAGCTGACCAGGTAAACAAATTTGTCTACTACCTCAATCGCCTCATCCAAAAGCATGAGGTTAGGGTTCGAGCCCACCCCGTGTTGCAGCAGCACTTTACACTACAGGTGTGAAGAACATGCCAAACCGTGAGGCAGAATTATTTAGATTAGTTGATATCGTTCGCATTACCACGGCATCGGAAGAGCTATGTCGTCTGCGTACTCGATATCTGTGAGCGAATGTCCCGGGAGCGCTTCAATCCCACAGATATGAGGCTAGTAGTGGGTCTTCCATAATCGTGTCAGTGACGACGTTGAAGGGGAAAAGCGAAAGAGGACAGCCTTGACTGACACCACTTGATGTGGTGAACGCAGGCGAGACCTTTCCGTCGACCCTCACACGGCCGCGGGAGTTGGCGTACAGCGCCTCAAGGAGGGTCAAGAATTTATGGGCAAAACCTTTGCTTCACAGGCACTGCCATAGTGCCTGACGGTCTACAGGGTCAGAGACAGCTTTCAAACCAAGGAAAATAACCATTGTTGGTTGCTGGAAGCAGTGTCACTGTTCCAGAATCTGTCGGAGGGTGAAAATATGATCGATGCATCCTCTTGCAGGACAGCTTGGTTTTCATGGATCTCTCTCCCTGTGTTCCATCAGCCTTCGAAGGACAAGAGAAGAAAGCATCGATGCCACAGCTACCAGGCTGATGCTAAGGTTTTCACACAGCCTCCGCCCACCCTTTTTGAAGAGAGGAATAATTGTCGACATGCCCCACTCTGCAGGCACTTCCTCGTCACTCCATATCATACCACTGAGCTTTGTTAGAGGTCACCAGGGATTGTCCGTCTTCTTTGAGGAGGGCTGGATACAGACCGTCCAGCCCTGGTACCTTCTCATGTTTCAGTACCGATATTTGATACTTTTTCTTCTTCTGACGGGCGACTAAGGTTTACATTCCATTCGCCCGTATGCAATATCTTCCGAGGCTGTGGTGCAGAGGGTCAGCTAAGCTGTTCTTCGAAGTGTTCGGCCCACCTTTCCAGTCGACGGTTTTGCGAGTGAATTATTGAGCCGCCTTTTACACTTATCGTTTCACTGACCATTATTTTCCTAGGACCGCTCGATCGTATCGGTTAATATAGAGCTATTTTCGGTAGCAAAAGCCTCCACCTCCCAAACTTTCGACGTCCACCAGAGCCCTGGGTGCTTCCTTAGGCGTTTGAGGGATTTACGTGCGCCGTCGTACTCGTTGCCTGCAGGTACGGATTTCCTGGCATCAATCAAGGCTAGCGAACTAGACGATATCCAGTGGTCATTTGATTGTATCGGAAAAGTCGGGCAGACAGCACAGAACACCGCTAGCACAGCTCCTTTCACATTTTGCCACGCTTCATCCACACGCTCACTACCAGTACAGTGTTGGTTTACTGTAGAGTTGTTGAGCTATGGTAGTTCTTCGAGGATGGTGGATTGGAATGATTCTTGCTGACTTGCGAGGGCCTGAAGGGTAACGAACTGTCAGGCGTGCACGCACCATGGCGTGGTCGGAATCAAGCTGTGTGCCCCAGAATGAACGGCTGTTTTGAATTGTGGCTCTCCACCGGTGGCTGATGGCCAGGTGATCCAACTGGGTTCACGGTTGATTTGCAGTTGGTGGCCGTCAGGTTACGCGATGCAAACGTTTATCCTGAAAGTTCGTATTGGCCAAAAACAGTTCGTGACCAGAACACAACTGTAGGAATCACTCTCCGTTGTCTGTGCGACGAGCATCGACTAGGAATCGACCGCTAAAATGTGATTCCAAGAAACTCAGGAAATGGAATTGGGCATTCACACCACCCGCAAGGACCACAGTGTCAGAGCTTCTTGCTCCACGAATAAGCCCGGATAGCCCTCAATAGAAGAATATCCTTCCCAGCGTCAGACCTGCAGTCCGTTGGGGCATATGCCGACACTACAAACAGGCACCGTTTTATACAAGGCACTGACCTTGATTGAGCTGGATAACCGGACGGCTCAAAGATGGCTGTTCACTGCGATCCAATCCAACTCTGGGGCTGAGTGCAACTCCATATCCATATATTCCACGAGTCATCGCTTCCGGATCACCGGACACACGGAGGGAGAAATGTGAAAGAGCTGAGCTCGTCCTTGAAGGCAGCGTCACTGCTTCTACGAGTGTGGATACACCTTACTGCCTTCAGATTTCTATCGCAGAAGACAGTATGACTTTAACCCCCAGACCGCCTCGTAGCACGATTACTCGTAGTACGGGGCCTCACTGCTCTTGGTCTGAATGCTCCCCTTTGGCCTTCCAGGCATGGTTGCACCTTGTGGAACGAAGTTCCAGCCAATGTAGCCCGTGGGATCATTGCAGCACTGAAGCCCGACCACCAGGTTAAGGTGGAAGGGTCCGTAGGTGAGTACTAGGCAACGCGTCGAATCCTCTTGACAGATCAAGGTAGTTGAGACATGCACTACGAATGCCTGACCACTTCATTTTGGTTCAGTTTACCAGCTATCAACCATGTACCGAAGGTACGTTGGTTCCAACTACTACACTTTGATCACCGGACAATGGAAGGACAAGAGAGATACAGCCAAGCATTGGAAGCAATGGCATGATCAGTTAGTTCGGAAGACTGGGTAACTACCCATTGAAGGCGGTAGCCTTGATGGACAGACGCCACTGACTGATTGACTGAGCGATGTCTACCAGTGTCATTAACCATTGGTGAGTTGAGTAACGGAGTCCCCATCAAGGGAGGCCGCGTTTGTCGAACCAACTGAGTTGCTTGGTTATTGTTTTCATACTTCGTTGCCAGATCATATACTACCTACCTTTCGGCCGCTCCCATTCAGCAGAGCTGGGCGAAAAGAACTCTGCGATGCATAGGGGGTTATGGCATACAGAGTATGTGTCCTAACCAGCGCAACCAATGAAGTGTGAGCAAGTTATCCAGCAAGGGAGAGTTCCTCCTTCAGAAAATCATCTGGTGCCCCTCAGCACTACCAATCCGATGTTCCCACCAAATTCGTTCAGTTCTTCAGAGACACCGATGATCAAACACTGACAGCTTCCGCATGTCCTCTGCGCGTATAGGCCATGTTTCTGATCCGGATTGTGCCACCGTAATGTATACACTGCGATTGACAGGCTAACTGTCGCACCCACGCCATGGGTACCGGGGACTGGTAAAGGCTATCATCGCCTGTCCAATCCGAGAAGTAAGTTCGTCTCCAGCCAGTCCATCGGGACCTATACATCTGTCCAGCAAACAAATTTATCTACCACATCGATTGGCTGGTCTGCAAGTACGGGGTTTCAGTTTCATCCAACCCAGTCATGTGGCAGCACTCTGCACTTTGCAGGTGTGAAATGCATACAAAGCCGTGTACCACGATTATTTGGGTTATTTAGAGTACTTTGCATCTTTAAAGGATCCGAGCCAAGCAGCGCAACATCGCCGGTTACTGCGTTTGTGAGAGGGCGCCTTGGGAACACTTCTATCCCAGAGGCAGGCGTATGAACGTAAAACAGCACATCAATTACAAAATTGAAAAGGAACGGTGACAGAGGGTAGCCTTGTCTTACCACATTGGACGTGGTGATCTCAGGGGGAAGATTGCTGTATATCCGTACGCAACCACGGGACTTCGCATGCAATGCCTTCATAAGGGATAAAAATTTGGAAGGGGCACCTCTAATCATCAAACACCGCCAAAGCTTCTGACGATAGACAGGGCCAAAAGCAGCTTTCAGATCAGGGAAAACTACTAATGTGGGACGTTTGAGCGCCGCCGTTCAAGAACTTTCATTAAGGCCAATAAATGGTCAATGCATCGTCTACCAGAGGGAAACCCAGGTTGACTCTCACGAGTTTCTCTCTCTTGATAATCGACCAACATACATTTTCCACTTCAAATCCTTGTTCGAGAATGACTCACGGAGGACATGCCGTGACGTGTCAAGCTGAAGTGAAGCCACCTACTGCCAAGTTGGGTGCTGCGATGTCGTCGCGCATTTTTGAATGGGGTAGACGAAATCGCACTTGAGCGCGGTTAGAAACCCTACAGGGCGTGGCATGTAGCCGGTTCCAGAAGCGGGCCTTCCGCAGGGATATGGGGAATTTCGTAATCATTCCCATTCCCCTCCTTGCTTTTCACTTTTTATTGTGGTCTTCTTCCTCCGTGACTGTATCGCAGTTAAACACCGGTTTCCGCTAATGGTGTGTTGCTGTCAACGATGATCGTGGGTAGATGGTACATGGTGAACAGAGCTGAATGGAGTGATAGTCGCACGTTCCAGCTTATCCAGTTTGCGATAATAAAAAGTGTCTAGGTACACCAAACAAAGAACAACGCACTAGGATGCCGTGAAGTGCATCCTTTAGGGGAAATCCAGCGCTACATCAGTGATCCAGGTTGACGCCAATCCTGACCCCAAAAGATCAATGACTAAAACGTATCACAGACCGACCGAAAGCGTAGCAACAGAAGGCTTTTTGTCTATGAACTCGTGACCTTCAGGTTTACACCATTCACCCTCCTTTGCCGAGAATACCAATGGTAGTCAAATGTACTGTACGAACTAGATGTCTCATTGTCAACCCATACCACCTTGAATGCGCAGTGTATTTTATGTTCTGCTACAACATGCGGCTACTAAAATAGAGAAGTAGAGCAAATCCACGAAGGCAACCGGGTCGCATTCGCATTACCGGAAATACTCTATTTCTTCATCTGCGCCACACCGAATTAGAAGCAAAGCACATGAAGTAGCAAACTCAAAGAAAATACAGGTGACCCATTCAGTAAACACAGGGGTTGGACCCTGTTCCAGCATGCAGCTAACGTCGCCATTCCAGGAAATTAACATCATCTAATCCATGAGTTCATAATGGTTCACCAACCTAAATACTTGAGTTAGTCACCGGTCATTCATCACCAGGTTACAAGAAAATATCATGTATTTGGAGGAGGGATCGATAAAGCTTGTCAACTATAATCCGGAATAGCAGTGTTTCCTAGCATTGCCACGTGTACAAAATTCTCACAAAGCGAAGATTATCTCAGCAATGTCACCAGTGTACCTTTTCATCGCTAGCGTTAATAGGGATTAAGTCATAGTTAACAACTCAGCAGTGTAACTAAGAAGTGGAATAACTGATTAAAACATTGTGTAATAAGGCATCGGTAGTCAAGAGCTCGTTATTATGCTGCAACCAAGCATATTACGTAACCCATAGTACGTACCGTTCTGATAAGCATTGATATGCAGTTTTAACGATGAAATGAGTATCGGAGTAAGCCGTTTCAATTGCTCGATACCCCGACGAAGCAGTGCAGCATGTGACTGGATCGTGAGCTCTTCTTGCCGATTGTCTACTTCCTTGATCATGTGCGCCATACATGGTGTAAGTCGCTAATAGTGTAAAAAGTGTAGTCCGGAACCTCACCTTAACGAAATCGGCCAACTGAGCAAGTGAATCCACCTCGTCTGTTGTTACCAGTACATTTAAAACCGTCCTGCAATGAGATATTATCTTCCGAACCTCAGACATATCAAAAGTGAGGAGAACTGAGGAGGTTCCCTGGAGGATGCCTGGTAAGGTAATCGTCAATAGAGGAGACAGTAACCTCTGGACCCTTCTATGAGCTTTCTTCGGGCCGCACCTGATCCTGAGTCACTCTGTAACAGCACAACCGCCTCTTGTAAATAGTGGGATGCATCCTCCACGCGCTTAAGGGAGGGTGGCATGTCGCGGCGAAGTAACTCATCGTCGCTTGCGGCTATCGTGTCATACCCAACCTGAAAATAACTGGATAGGGAATATGAACCATCTACTTTGATTAGATTATCGACAGCAAGTTTAACTACGTTCACACGTTGTTTGAGGTCAGGAATTTCTGTACCTGTCCCTGCATCTTCAAATAGCAGGATCAATTTCGAGACCTAGAAATACATGCGATATCAGTGACTACATATTACCTGCTGCGCTACCGGGCTCAGAATACGTTCTATTGACTTTGTGTGGAAAGACATCACGCCGTTCATGCAGGCACCCCGAGGAGCAAAAGCGGCGCTCTTTGAAGGTCGATGCGTTTGATATGTTTAATATGCTCAGTAGGTTCATAGACGAACCAGATTGGTGCGTACGGTTCCCGCTCTCAGATCCGATTGTGAGTGTAGTTTGGATAGCGAGTGTAAAGAAGGTATCTCTCGCTTAACTGATCAGTGGGATCGAAAGAATCATCTTCTGTACGTCTATATAATAGGGGGCAGAATTTGTAGCTCTCGCGACTTTGGCGAGCGAGACGGTTTGCACCGTGGAAGTTGCTCGTACATGATGTTGAGTGCGTCAAAGCTGGGTCAAAGACAAGCGAGGTGGGATGAAATCCAGCACTTTTTAGCACAGGATATGCCGAAATGATGACTACAGTGTCAGACAAGCGGCTTCAATGTGCAGGTGCCGATCTCTAGAACCAATCCGAAATTAATTTCGCCGAAACTATGGGGTATTTGAAGTTGAACATTTCACAGGGAATTGGCCTAGACCGACTGCACGTTGCGGCTATATGTTTTTCGTAGGTGTTTGCTTACGTGAGTGGAATTTCAAGGACACCAGAAACTGCTGAAGTCAGTCTACCAATACATAGTACATCAAACATTTTGCAATTTTAACGACCCACGATGTTCTTACGATCACAGATAGATTTCAAACAGTTCTAATGCAGAGCCAAACAGTGTGGAAACTTGGATGACTTTCCTATCCGGCCTACTGATCCGATCTAACGCGACAAAACAACTGGTTCACATAAGTTCGCCACGGCATTGTTGTTTCCGATGCTCGACCTGCGCGGGGTATAACGTTTTCGGAATCTTCTCTAGTGGGAGACATAACCTAATACAATGGCCAGCGATGGCAATCTATCATCATAACCTTTTGCATTATCACTTATTCGGCTTCTTTTTGCAAATACAAGGCTAGCAACTAAGCGCTCGTTGGCCATGACGCCTAAACTATGCTCGCATCGCAACGCCTTCTCCCACACTATCTCCCAGAGTTCCTGCTCTTCGCCTTTCGTCTACAAAGCTGAATATACCCCGAATTCCACATAAGCACATCGGTAGCCCCTCAGACCGTGCAACCCAGTCCTTTGGCAGGATAACTAAACCACAACTACTACTGCCTAATCTTAGCCTCTATGAAGTTCCACCCCCCTGGCCACTCGCGTATTATTTCCCTGGGATCCCTTTTCGGCAACCACCTACTCCACCACAGCCCCCGTCTCCTTCGAAGTCACGTGCAGCTCCACCTCTACGACCTTCAAATATTTCTCGCCTTCCCATCCCAAAGCTCTCTCCGCCACAACCAACGCAGAGGATTCCTGTTCACCCCAACGGAGCCCATTCCTCTCAGAGAGTTTAATTACACCACTAGCTTCCTCGCTGCACCCTGTCCCCACCACTTATCTAGCATCTCTTACTATAAGCCCCTTACTTCACCTCTTCCAATCAGCCCAGTTTGGCTACCCGTAACCCCCGCCCCCCACGATTCGGTGCTGAGGGCACTACAAGACAGATCCTCCCGCTTTTTTAGCGCCCCTGTCATACCCTCTCATTTCCTCTTTCCTAAACACTGCACCTGCCAATCCATCTTGCGTGACCTTAATCCCGCCATTTCTGTTCAACTGCCACATATGGTACCATCATCTGATGCTGTTGATAACACTGCTACAGATGATTACCAGCCCCAGGCTGTAACTCTTTGTCGACGGAGCCCCACTACCTGCACCGCCACCCAAACGCTGTCTCCGTACCAATCACGGTACGTCCTACCATCTTATTCTCACACATCTTTAGCTGATCCTACCTCACCCACCAGTTCGAGAACTCTCGACCCCCCTGTCCCTATTCCATTCCATACTGGCCTTTTCGGGCTTACCAACTTTCTACTAGCCACCCTCCCCACGTCCTCTGATCCCG
>SJOL01008668.1:1038396-1052495 GCA_004794785.1 Opisthorchis felineus
GCATTGTCGCTGCACTGGATGCAACGAAGTTCAAGCTGAAGAGATGTGTATACAAGGCGGCCGTAAGATTATGTGGTACAGACTTAATACCTAGGGTTCAAGGACCTCAGGCCTCTTCAAACGTGTATCCACTGATGTGGCCGTAGAGAAAACCTAGCGAGTGGGAGGATACTTGGTGTCCCATCGGCTCATTTAGAGCGGTATAGCCTAACTTAACTCTACTTTGCCTTATCGCTACCAAAACCCCCCAGCCCAATAGAGACAACAGCTTAGTCGTCCTCATTAAAACATGGAACTATACCGTTCTCAACCTCAGTAGAAATTTCATCAGCTACGGGCTCCTCTCGCCGATTATAAGCTCCGAGCTTGAGTTTGCGCACCGACTCTTACGTGATCTACAGGATACGGTTACGGCCAAATAATGCCTCCACGGCTCAGATACATCTAACACGCCAAAAGTTGCTCGCCGTTCCAGGCTTCCCTGAGGCTTGTCTCCATGTTTGTTACATGCGTTTAGGCCTCTCATGCCAACGTATTACCACCCACCTTCACCCCATATTCATTTCTAAATTATCTGATACATAAGTGACCAGGACGGCCACTCGTAGTGGCAAACGAGAACACTGCTCCGACTTTCTCAAGGGAAGTTTTACTTGATAGAAAAGCCTAGATCCTGTGCAGAGTTTCGTCACAAATTCCGTGAACTCGCGCTTATGAAGCAATTGGGCGCCCGGAACACGAATGGATGCCTATGATAAATCAAAATCATGCTTCCGGGTTGTGTTCCTCGTTTTTAACCGCTCATATGAAGGAGCATGTCGATCTGCAATAACGACTGGGAGGAACCGGTTTGCGCTATAGATGTCACGGTTTTAATGGTGAGTTGGGCTTTACATTGCCTAGTGTTATCTTGCACAGTATGCTAGTGAGGCTAATGAGTCTGTAGTTGACGGGTGATAAGCGGTCACCAAATGCATAGATAATTATTTTTCTGAGGTCCCTCGTGCGTTTGTCTACCAAGGCGCCGTATCGCTCCTGACTGCTCCTGACGGCTACGCTTTTCGTGTTTGATTTCTCAAAAGCTTCCAAAAAATATCAGCGAATTTTTGAGTGTCCGACCAAAGTAAAATATTTGCACTGTTTTTTTCGATTTGGAGATAGGGTCTCATTTTCGCAGTCGACAGGTGTCTTGTTGTTTATAGGATGTGTAGCACCCAAAAGTTGAAGCCAGCTGGCGCAGACTAATGGGTATGGAGGATAGGATGTTTGGTCTATCTTACATTCTGTATCTCGGAAAACCTAAGATGCCACCGAGCCAGCCGAGCGTGCCGTTGCATTCCACGTTTTACACACCCTGCAATTTGTTTCGTCCGCATCTATTCAGGCTCGTCGATAAAAGCCTATTATGAACTTGCCATGGTTTGGATCACTGTGGCTTTAGAGATAGTAACAATATCTGATAATCTCGACGCAAAATGGTTTTTACTTAATCAGGCTGAAGTACTTTCACGGACGGCCTCCAAAACCAAGGACATTTCTCCTTTTATCTCCGACCATATTTCCTCCAACGAACTTTCTTCAACAGCTTGTGCGTGCATCCACGACAACCTTCCCACCAAATCAGTCTAATGCTCTTAGGCTACGGAACTATTTAAACTTGATGAACATAATGGCTCCGCTGTTGCATGCGGGGGTGAACCTATAACCAAGCTGCATTATTGAGGTCAGTTAGCCTACCCTGGAAGAAGCGGTTATCTCCATTTAGAGCTTATCATTCGCAGCTCACAACCGCGAGATCAAATTGGTTTACGTTTGGCTTGCGGCCAGCGGTCCCCAAAGAGCTGGGCGTAAACCTTTGCTCTGACAGATCGTGCCGGCCAGCAGCAGATGATTTTGAGCACGCAACTTTAAGGGTATCTCCTGGTTGCAATAATTTGAGCGCTGAATCAGAACCTGCCACAAAAGTGTCTTTTTTCCGGGCTTAGACGACAACGCCTGGCATCCATGTGGCCCTCCAGGATAGATTTATCCCGGAGTACCGACGAACGCAATCGTGACAGACCTCTCCCTCCTAACTGCAGTTTGTAGAGGACGTATAAAGGCATAAGAGGACACCATTTACAACAATAATTTGCGTTGTTTTCAGTTATGCTAGACGAGCGTACAGAGCAAAGCCTTCTTTTTAATGGAAATCTTCTCAATGGAGCCTTTTCAACGCTGTAGTTGAGTGTGAATTCTATGCCTTAGATTGAACCAGCCAATGTATCAAGATCACCAGGGGTCCGACGTCGGAAGCTCAGTGTTCGCGGGGGTGCGTGAAGCCGTTGAACTAGGAACAAAACGAGCGCAAAAGCATGTTGTAGGATAAGGGTAAGGAATTGCTTGATTGCATCCAAACTGTTATGATCTTGGCCATCATACATTGAGTGTGGCAGTAATTCTTATTCGTACCTCACGTAAAAATAGGGCGCCACCGACAGAACAGGTTCACCATTCGCCGTAATTCTTATCTGCTAGAAGCCAACAGTTGAGACATGAGAACACTATCTGGGCAGTTTGGTCAGGAATGGACAATGCTGGCCACCTGCTCCTTGAAGTAGAGTTTGTAACTGTGTGTAAGTAGGATTTTATGGATGTCATCCAGAAAGGCGCAAGGATCTTACACCGCTCAGTTGGACTGCGACAAATTTCACGCCTGCCAGACATGTCGGGGATTATCAACCTAGATGCTCCGCTAGCATGATGATGAAATGAAAAACAGCACCCCATTGCCCAAATGGTGGTTTAACGTGCATACTATATGCCCTAAACGCATTGGCCTAGCAGGTTTCATTTGCTGCTCCAAAGATTTTGTTTGCAACCCGGAATTCTTCAGAGGACACATTGGTTGTGTGCCTGCAGCAGGGCCGACAATCAAATATTCAGAGGTATTTCAAGCCTATAGCATGAAGGGGGAAGCTTCTGAGCCACAAATCAACACTTCTTCCAGACAAAATGTGAACTGTACAGAAAATGATTGAAATTTTGGGGAGTGCAAACCGAAATCCCACCGAGATGGTGGGTTTGAACGAATGGTTCAGCAGATTAGAACGAACTCTTTCCAAAGGTGGCTGGGGTCAGGCAAAGAGCTTGTTCATATTTGCAGGTAAAAGACCACGTGGGCGAGACGGCACAGCCAAAAGTATAAAGGGAATTGTTGCGGGTGTGCTAGCAGAATGTGTATGGTAGTGTAAGCAGCGACAACTTTCTGTACATTCTGACGACCCCTGGATGCGGCATCGGCAACCGGCATTAGGCCAATACTGGGTCATGATTGGCTATTGGGTCCAGACTTTCGACCAACCAGATCTCGCCTTTATGCCGGACCGGCAAGCGTCCCGAACTTTTGGCAGTCTTGCGCGGGCTAGACTTCTCGGCCGTAGCAGCACCTGACTGAGAGCTGTAAAGCGGGATCAGTGTTGTGGTGTACACTCTATGGAAGCACCACCTAACAACACCAAATCTCGCGGCCGTGTGAAGGTCTACGGGGAACTCTCGCCTGGTGTCAGACAGAGCTTTCACCCTTCAACTTCGTCATTGATACGATCATGGAAGACTCACTATCTGATAGTGAGGCTGTTAGAGGCTGCAGCCTCCAATGCCTGTGGGGTCGAATTGCGCCCGTGGCGACCGCTCAAAGATATCGAGTACGCAGACGACATAGCTCTTCTTGGATCTGACCCCGTTGTAATGCAAACAATATAAAATAATCTAACTAGTTCTGCCTCACCGTTTGGCATGCGCTTCACACCTGCAAAGTGTAAAGTGCTACTGCAAGACTGGGTGGGCCCGAACCCTAGCTTCATGCTTGCGGATGAACCGATTGAGGTAGTAGACAAATTTGTTTACCTGGGCAGCTGTATCAGTCCCGGTGGTCTCGCGAAAGATGATATTTCCATCCGGATTGGGAAGGCCAGAGCAGCTTTTGTGAACCTGCGTCACCTGTGGCGTAGGCGTGACATCAGCTTATCCGTCAAGGGTCGAGTTTACAATGCTGCGGTGCGCTCCATATTACTATACGGATCAGAAACCTGGCCGTTGCGCGCCGAGGACGTCAAAAGACTTTCAGTGTTTGACCATCGATGTCTTCGGAGCATTGCCCGAGTCTGGTGGGAACACCGGATAAGCAATGCTGAAGTACGTCGAATGGTATTCGGAAGAAATAACTCACCCTCGATAGATGAACTGATCACACTGCATAGGTTGCGCTGGCTTGGCCACATGCTCCGTATGCCAGTCGACCGACTTCCTCGAAGGGTTCTTTTCGCACAACCACGTGAAGGGTGGAAACGAGCCAGAGGCGGTCAAACAATGACTTGGCAGCGAAGTATAAAAGCCATTACCAGCAAACTCAGCTGCGCTGGTCATTGCCGTCTTCCTGGATGGGGACGCCGAGACGGGCCACATCAATGGTTAGAGACATTGTCAGACATGGCCCAGTCGCGCCCTCAATGGCGCTCGTGCATCTAAGCTATTGCCCTCAATGCATAGCTCCCTTCCCAATTCTTCCGCTTAACAGTCCATTGACAGTCCTATATTTACGTACCAATTTATCAGCCCGCGTCTCCAATGCGCAGCTACCTACCCAACCTCCCCAAATCATCGGTAAATGAAACGGGCAGCTATAACCACTGTACGACAAGTGCGCGGTTCTTACACCTGATAATGGTGATTATGATGATTGGGTCATGTCTTCTTCTGGTTAGCTTGTGTTCGTGTATTCTTGTGGCAAGTTTTCATCCAGTCTTGCCAGCATGATGTTTGTTATTAGAGTTACTAGATACTGTTTAGGAACTGTGTAAGCACAGACAGAAGTGGAGATGTTTACCCACTCAACCGCATACCGACAGTGTCACTCCGATTGGTGCGGAAACGTTTGCAATCCAACTATTAAGCTCGGTGAACTGGCCAACAACCAAGCGGCGCACCCGAGTTGCCTATATTCGGCAACAGCAGTGTTGAAATTATTGTTTCACTGCCGTACAGCCACGGAGAAGCATGTCGTATCCGAACAAATCAGAAAGGCTTCCATCCATGGATGGGTCGTGTTGGCCACATGTATGATGCAGACGTTGGATCCATACTGACGAACGCTGACTGAAGCTCTGGGTTCTCCTAACCGACTGTCCTCACACTCGAGGCATGTCCTTGTTAGTGCTCATGGCCAATATCAGAAACATGTTGGGCCGACCGAGTATCCAATGCCTGTGTCATAGGACGTCTTTATGGTATTCTGCGTGATTCCCAGTTAATCAAGCAACGTCAAGTACAGCGGTCTGGATACGTCCTCCGCAGGTCAGATTCCAAGTTGTCCGAACTGGCCCTGTTGCCATGAACAGCCCTGTCTCACAGGAGGAAAACTGCAAACCTTGACATCTGGGACTGATGTGTGAATAGTGGGTCTCCGTGTGGTCTACGGTCATAAGCAATGATTGATAATAAAATAATCAGCGGAATACACTCATTCGCATACGAATTTTGTATGTAAATCACTGTATTTCGTGCAATTTGTGTCGAAGTAGAACATATGGTTGAGGGAAACTCGAGGACCGCGTCTACCTGATGAACCCGAAAAAGGGCGAAACCAACCGTGGGCTATCGGAGAGTTTTCAGCAACCCTGTGAGTAGTGTGCTGCGTCTATACAAAATGAATAATCCTTCTGCTGTGACACCCTTCTGGTGTCTAGCTGCCATGCCACCCGAAGGAAGCACGAGGTCTGAGATACTGTCAGGTTTTCCAAGCCTACACAAGTGCTGTCGAGATGACAGGGTTAGGTTTGAACCACGGACCTTCCGGTCCGGTTTGCACCTTAACCACAGCATTCTCGAGCTCATAAGCAGTGAAACTGCAGCTGGATGATGCTGTGCTTGGGTGTTCTTCCTAATCACGTTTTTTTGAGCAGCAGCGATTCAGAATACACTTGGAACTGACCCATCCGTTTCGAGGAGGAAGTCGCCGCAAGGCAATTAAATTCCTTGGTACCTTGATGGCTTAAGAGAATTGTATCTGAATCAAAATCTACAGCTGACTGCCTACGAATTTCAGCAAATTTCCTTGTCCAGACCGTAGTCTTCTTGAAGCTGATTAGGAATTCATCCCTCGGATACCTTTTTAAGTTACAATTCGGTTACAAAACGGTAACTGAATGATCCCCAGTTTCCGGAACGGAATTTGCTCATTCAACGCAACCATGTTTCGAGCACTTCTTCGTCTGTCCTAACGTTTTTGTTTTAGGTGAAGCGCAATGAGAACTAACGTTTCGCGCGCAGACCCATCCCAGCAGTTGTTGTTATTTTCTCTACGAGCTTCCTCAGATTTGGCTCCGATGTCATCTTTTTCGGAGTGCGTCACTAGAATCGAAGAATTTTTCCCCTTTGACGACGATTCCCTCGGGTCTGTTCCCCGCATATCGCTTGCTCCTATTTCAACGACTCTGCGGAAAATTCCGAGCCCGTCAACCCCTCCCTCTCCCAGGGCTAGTCGTGCACGAAGAGTTTGTTTAACCCCGAGCCACTCTACAATCGGATACCAAGCAACACAGGATTCCTTGAATATTTGTTCCCAAACTTCGGTGAGTGTAGCTGTAAATTTCACCTAAATTTGGGTCGGATACATAAATCAACACTCAGCTTCATTCACTCATTCATTTGACTTGTCCGTGAATGTTGTGAAACGGCCCTCATGGTTCATCTAATTCACACAAACGGACAGTATCATTGACTAATGAAGGTTGGACTGGCAGGTACCCGTTCCAGCTGAGGAGGCGCGAAGCGCCTTTATGTTCTCTGAGCGACAGTGTACATGCGCGATGCTCATGGATTAGCTAGCGCTGCTTGAAGGGTACATCATCAGTATCTTTCATCATAAACAGCGCTCGTTGTTGGGTCGTGTTGTCAATGTGAGATACATCATTTTTCGGCCTAGTCAGTTGAATAACACCTGATTCTTCGTTGTCATCCGTGAAATGGGCTATTACACGCGCTTGCATGGATGCTGGAATAAAAGCCGAGTTTGTTGCAACGAAATTGGTTTAGTCGAAGACTTTGGCGAAGTCCTTTGCCAAAATGTCTAGGGAAACTAGTAGTTACCACAAGCCATGTGTGATCACGCGGATCGGAATTTGCTCAGGGTCGTAAATAGTCAGATAACAAGCACAGTGTTCTCTATCTAACGACTCAGTGCCGTGTTATAATTGCAGAACATTTTCACACCATGGAAATTCCTGTGCCGTTGTTCTTTTGGGAATAGGGATAGACGTTTAGGGTCGTCCGGGTTAGTTTATTGTTCGATTTCATTCGGTGTAAAATGTTGCGAATAACAACTGGATAGACAAACGTTTCGTACATGTGGTCAAAATGGCTACCTTGGCTGTTTTCCATGGATTTCCACTTCAGTCTGCAGATTTTCACGAGTCTTTGAAATTTTATCCAGGCTGTACTAGCCGTGGGGTCAGTGTTATTTCTCATATCTCAAAATTGTTTTCCGTGAAGAGAGACATATAATTTTGTGTTTGTTTAGTGAGTAAGGTAGAATGCGTTCGTAGCCAGTTGTCCTTCAGTCACAAACGACCTACCCACATACCAAATACCGTTCTGTACACGTTTTTAAGGAGCAAACTAACTGAGGTTGGTACCCCCATCTATCTGTCTCGGGTTAGTGTACACCTGAGTCTCTGCGAAAGCTATTGGTTCCTGAATATACATCCTTAAGTAACCAAGTTACTCCATTTCCATTTTACAGGTTTGCCTACGAATTTCGCGGAACTTCGTGGATTTCCAAAGATAAAACTCCCAAATGGGTTTATAATGAACCAAGGATTGTTTAAGGACTCGAGACAGTTTAGTGGTTTAGACACTAATTTACTGACCAGAAAGCCTTTGGTTCGAACCCAACCTCATCATCTAGACTGCTCCTGTCTGGTCCTGGGCAACCTGGTAGTATGTCAGCCCTCATGATTCCTTTCAGTGGCGTGGTAGCTGGGCGCCAGGATGGTGTTGAAGTTGGACGATTTTTTTTCATTTAAGGGCTGAATGTTTTTTTTTGCTTGAATTTGGGTACTTGAGTTTCTGTGACCTAGCACCGCATCTAGTTGTGAGCTTGCTTTCCGAAGTTCATCTCAACTGGTTGCACAGTGTGAACGTTGCGTGAAGCGGTTTCAGCCTCATACCGTTTAAGTTTTAATTGGGTGTGGCGTAGGGTGTAACTGCTACCAAGCCAACATGAGAACGATTGGCTGGTTGTGTATTCGCCTACGGACCAGGTACTGCATAGCCAGTCTCATGTTAGTGACCCTAGTAGCCTACCCTGATAGGTTGTCAATAATAGTGTACAATCAAGTGCAACGAATGTGATTTTCCGGTCCGCGATCACAATTGTAAGATTTCTAACACCTCGGTTGCTTGTATGATAACACTGGTGCACCTCAAACTTGCGCGGATTGTATCATGTACTGAGGTGCCATCAGCCTGCAAGAAAGTGCACAGTGCAACAAAACTCTAGATCACCTCAACGGGAAGATCGCGTTGGGGTAAGATAAAATCATGCAAGGCGTTGTGTAAAATGTTTCTATAATTCCTCTAGGGTTAACAGAGGGTGCCAAAAGAAGGGGTACTCCGTTCGATGCATTCAAATTTCCTACCGATTACTTAATACTTCGTTCAGGAGAAAGATTTCATTTCACAAAGAAACCATTTAAGCCTTGGTTTTTGCTTGTTCAACGAACCGTCAAACCCCGTGAACTATTCGATTGGTATAAACAGTGCATCAATAACAGTAAAATGGATTGCGCATCGTTGCTTTACAGATTTTCGCCTTTGCTGCTAATCCACTCCTCATCATGATGGAGCCGATTAATGAGACCTAACTCATACTTGCATACCAACAGAACCTTATTCATCTAACTTTCCAACATAACCTACATTTATTCGGGGACGTTCGTATTTGTTCAAATGTAAAGTATTGGACTTTATGGTCAGGATCCCGAAAACCGTAGCCTTCTTTATTGGGGCTCGCCAGGTGATCATAGGGGGCTTGGACACGTGATGCTTTGGTTAACAGTTCCTGCTGCTGAACGCAGTACCACGCGCGTGGTGGCCGATCGGTACAGCTGGGGTATTTAACTTAGGCATAAAACAGGTGTCAACAGCTAGTTTGGCTCATATTCATATCACATTTCGCCTTGGAATCGCCAATCCGTGCTTCTCCAGATGCCTTGTTACAGCCAAGACATTGCGTACTTGGGAGCACTCTGATACTTTCTTAATTAAAGAACAAGTTAAATAAATAAATTTAAATATGGTAAACAAAATATTCAGTGCACTTGTGTGTGTAGTATTCACGGTCGTTCTAGACAAACTTCAGTTTGACCTCGCTTCTCGATATTGATGACATCATTGGCAATGCTTAGTATTAAAAAACTCTGTCCAGTTTTGATCAATTGGCACCGCATTCAACTCAACTCAGGCTATTTTTGCTGTTTTAGCATGGGACCAATCTCCCTAGGCGGTCCCCTCGGAAGCGCAACCGGACTGCGGAAGAATGCAACAACAGTGTGGAAACTTTGGATCTCACCCCATCATTCGCATCCAACCACAATCCAATAATACGTTTGCAGGTATTACTTCGTGTTATTACTCATGGATGCACAACTGTCTGTATGCTGCTAATTTATCTGAACCAGGCACGCGTGCATAAAATGAGAGTAATCAACCATAAATCGGTTATCACATTTTGAGAGATGATTCAAGTAACTGGGTTTCATGACCTCGGGAATTCAGTCCAGTCTATCAGCTTTAAACACTGCCTTAAGAGTACGTTGGGTCCAGCTTCTTCAGTCTCGTCAACGGAAAGTGGGGAAGATACAGTCAGCCGTTGGAGGCGACTGCATAATTAGTTAGTTCGTGTTGAATCGGTCTAGTTATCTGAAAGAACGTGAAACTTGGCAGCTACACATTGAAGGTGATAGCTTTGATACACAAGCACCACTGACTGCGTAACTCAGCCATTTCTGCCAGTGTCATTAACCACTGGTACGTTGGGTCCCCATATAGGGAGGCCACAGTTGTCGAGCCGATTGAGTTGCCAGGTCGTAGACTGCCCACCTCTCGGTTGCTTCCACTCAATATAGGGCTGGACAAAAAGATCTCGGCGAGGCAGATGATCCTCTGGTATGCGAAGTACATGTCCCAACCAGCGTAACCTGTGGAGCAGAGGAAGCTCACCATCACCGGTGAATTCCTTTTTCCTAAAACCACGTGGACTATCTCCGATGTTCCCATCAGACCCGACCAATGCGTAGGAGCCATGGATGCTCAAACGCGGAAAGTTTTCGTACATTCTCTGCGCGTAGATACCACGTTCCTGAACCATGAAGCAGTATAGATCGCACCATTGCAGTGTACTTCCTGCCCTTGACAGGCGAACAACCGTCATGCCGGTTCCATAGGTGCCGGCGGTTGGCAAAAACTGCCCTGTCCTTCCCGATTCGAGAACTTGTCTCGACTCCAACCAGTCCACAGGAACCTATACAGCTACCGAGGTAAATGAATTTATAGATCTGCGAGCACGAATTTCGGACTTCATCCCAACAAGTCTCGTAGCAGGAGTGTACATTTTACAGGTTTGAAGCACATACCAAACTATTTGTCGGAATTATTTAGGCTATTTCAAATGACTTGCATCTTTGAACGATCTGATCCACGGAAGAATATATGGTCTGAGTACTGAGCTTCTGTGAGCGAATGTCCCGGGAGAATTTCGATCCCCGAGATTTCAGAGACAGACGGGGGAGTTTCAAGCAACATGTCAGTAACAAAGTCGAAAAGGAGTGGTTAAGGACGGCAGCTTTGTTCTACTGCACCGGAGAGTATGAAATCAGACGGATGCTTGCTATATACTCATACGCGTCTACAAGAGTTCGTATGCAGTTCCCTCATAGGGAGTAAAAATTTAAATGGGACACCTTTTGTCACCAGACACTGTTATAGTTTCCGACGGTCTACAGAGTCAAAGGCAGCCTTCATGTCAGGAAAACTGACCAACGGTTAGAAGAGATTCAGATTCGGGAACCTTTCTCATGGTAGAGATGTAGTCGATGCATCTTTGGCCGTTGATAAATCTAGCTTGATTCGCGCGAATCCGTCTCTCTGGATAATCGATGAACTTGTGCACAATGATACCGGAGAAAACCTTGAGTGTTACGACTGCCAGGGTGATCTTCGCATGATGATCTTGAGTCCTTTTTGAAGATTGGGATCACAGTCAGAGCGCTTCATTCCACCTCTATTTTTTCCGTTTTCAGTCTTCCATAGTAGGGTTGTCGCACTGCTCACCAGGCCTTCATCGCCTTGAAATGTGTAGACCATCCAAACCAGATGCCTTGTGATGTTAGAAAAATGATATGTCGCGCTGGCTTTCTGTTGCTCATTGCGGGCTAGTGTGGATGTTCCATTTAGGCTCGTTGAGTTCTCTTAGAGATTGTGTTGAAGGAGGCCAGCTGGGCTGCACTTTAAAGTACTCAACCTATCTCTCAAGATGACGATTTTGCGAATGGATTGCCGTTCCATCTGTTTCGCACATTGTTTTGTTGACACCTATCCTCTTTTGGCCGGTTGACTGAATCAGCGGCTGTCTCTTGCAGTAAAAGCCTCATCCATCTGTTTAGCCTTGACAGTTCACCAGCGTTCTTTGCCGTTCTCCGGGCCCTTGATTATTCCTCTTTGAGGGATCCGCGTGCACCATCCTAGTCGCTAGTTGCTGGTTTTGACTTTTCTGGCACCAATAATATCGAAGATACCAAGTGTTTATTTACTGGAGTCGGATGGCTTAGACAGGCAATTCTGAAAGCTGAGAGGCTACTTCGTCATCAGCACGACTATGTGTTTCCGATGGCTTTCTAGCTAGATCAGCTCAATACTGTTAGGCTCCTGAAGCTTATCGAAGTTGGCGAACGGAATTGCTCTGCTTTGGCACGCGTAGTGTTGACGGGAAGCAAAGTGATAACCGGGCCCGTACAATGGCATGATCGGTGTCAAGTTGCGCACCTCAGAAGGAACGGCAGTCCATAATTAAGACTCCACATCAGTAACTGATAACCATGTGATCTGAGTCCATGACTGGTTTGCTGTCAGTGGCCTCCACGTAACTGGACATGAGGGTTTGTGCTGAAAGCTCACTGGCCAGGAACAGACGATGTTTTGCACACAACTCCCACATCACAGATACCGTGAGCCATTACCTTAGGATCACCAGATCCCAAGGATTGAAATGTGAAACATCTAAGCTCATCTTAAGGGATTTGAGATGCATGACTGAAGTGAGGCCTTATGTTTCTGTTTCAGAGCCACAGCGTACACTGACCTAAAAGGAAAGCGAAGTTTCAACAAGAGATACCTGTTACCCAATTTGACAGAAAGTACGGACGTTGAATGTTTCAACGTAGGTTAGATCTATTGAGTTTCTTCAGGGTGTATTTTTCCGGCTGATAGTTTAGACACTAAACAGTGGTCACGCGAATGGATTAACCGCAGTGCACTACTTGGCGAATGAGAAAGTGATATGAGGGCCGGTGAATGAACAGCCGCAAGGCAGATGACACGTCCCGGTTGCCGGCCCGAGGAAGGTTTGTTTACGCACCGTGATCCTTTGATACAAAAGTTCTACCCACAGGGCAGCGGCCAGCAGGACTTTTTGGGGGACCCTGACAGAAACCAATGGCTTAGTATGCTCACGCGCGAAGGACTGGCCTGGCTCGAGAGCATAGGGAGTAAGGCTTGTATGTCTCACCGCCGATTTTACTGCGCACACCAGATGCCTTTGGTGTCCTATCGGGCCGTTGGTGGGTTCAAACTGTAGTTCGACCATATTGGACCATTGACGGCTTTCATGGCCGGCTAAGTGTTTAGACGATTGGAGTGTGCGGTTTTCGGGGCCGGCCTTTTTTAATCCGTCCTTCCTCGGGGTAAGGCAGAAACGCTAGTTCCGTAGATATGAACATGCTGGTCGCCTGGGGGAAACACCTGTATGCCTTCGCACCTATCGCAGAGGATAGTGCGGCCTTATATCCTGACCGCCTTTCACGATTGTTCATAGTACGAAGCTCCCTGCTCTCGGTTTTGTTTCTCTCCTTTGGTTTTCCAGACATGGTTGCACCTTCTAGAACGGGGTTCTAGATAGTGTAGCCCGCGGAATCATTGCAGTCCCAAGCTCGACCACCACACTAAGGTGGCAGCCTTTGGTCCTGAAGTCTAATATATTATCAACGGACCCAGCTCAGTTCCGAGTAATGCGTTGTTTTCAATTCCGTTACTGGTCCTGAAAATGTCCCATAGAAAACAATTTTTTACCCTGAAGAAAACAGGTTATTTGCTTGTCACTTATTTCTGGTAGCTTTTTGCTTCGCTTTTAGACAAGGTCACATCACCCATCCCGCACCGCGTTCCCGCATTTAATCGTTGACCAACCTCTTGTGGTGTCTTACGACATTTTACTTTATGTCCCAATGGATTCTTTAGCCGAACTTAATATCTTGCATCCCTTTGTAGCGCACCAGATGCCAAAAGTTTTCGTTAAAGATTAGACAGTGATTGTAACCAGGAGATTAAAGTCACTGTTCCGAGACAGACCCTTCGAACAAGTGGTCACTCCCCTGTAGAGTTTGATTGTCCGTCAACGACGATTCAGTGTGGATTCATCCTTAATGAAAGACACCCCAGCAGAGATGAAGACGCCCTCCCATCGTGGGATCTTCGGGAGCCTAGTGCATTCTGTCGAGTGATGTGAACGAAATCCTGGAACAACGGAGCTCGGTGCACGGTTTTCATATCATCTGGAGGGTGTTAAGGTTTATATATATTAGAACGCAGTGGTGAGATTGTTGCCAAAGCGCCCCGATTAATTTTCATCATCATCATCATCGACAGCATGACATCAGTGTTCAACACTGATGCTTCACTGCCGTACAACCATGATTTATTTGAAAGCCTTATTGTGAAGGAAAGAATAAAGGTGGACGGGGAAGGGACTTAGTGCTAGCTTACTACAATCATTCCGAGGTGCCTAC
>SJOL01008668.1:1054114-1079866 GCA_004794785.1 Opisthorchis felineus
TGTTGTTCGAAGTATTCGGCCAACCGATCGAGGCGTTCTTCTTTATTCGATATGGTCACTCCATTCCTATCCTTGATTGTTTCGCTCACAGGTGGTTTCCGGGGAGCGGTCACACGGATCAACTGAAATAATCTTCGGGCATTACCGGCTTTCTGGGCCTCTTTCATTTCCTTGGCTTTCTGTGTCCACCACACTTCACGGTCGGCTTGCACGCTCGCCTTCACTTGACGTCTGATAATTCGTCGTGTCCACTTATGTCCGATTAATTTTAGTGCTGCATGTAAACATTAATGCAACTGGACCAATTCGACCAGTTCAGGAGAGTCTAATATGTCGAAAGTGTCTGCAGCCTGACGCTCGCCGTTGTAAGATTGTACTCTAAGATGGCATTATTTCTTCTTCAACATCTGCGACGTGGGTAAGAAACTTCACTAGTACTTGTGGTTTATGTTGTCGTATTCTCGAAAAAGCTGCAGACATTGCAAATCGGTGACAACCGGACAAAATCGTCTTGTTAGTTCGATGGGGTCGATTGATTTTACCTCCGCTGGTGATTTCCCCTCTCCAATTGCATTCACTGTTCTCGTTCCGCGTTCACATGGGCGAGTAATCTGGTCACGTGACAACTTAAGTATGCGACTCTGTTAGCTTTTGATAACTAGAGGTCCTTGTTTTCCATGTAGTGTGGAATTTCGCTGAAAATGACGGGGAAAATTTTGGAGAACATAGTGAAATACATTCATTTGCATACCAATTTGGTTTTGACGGGAGACTCACCTGGAACCCAGCTGAATATCTCGGTTAATGTGTTTTCAAGCAACTGAATGTGCTGCACCAGGCCGCCTCATGTTTTGGCTGGCACAGTATTCGAGATATAGCGATACATTGTATAGGCGTAATACACTACTCATAAGGTCGAAGGGTTCTCAGCAACCTTATGAGTAGTGTGTTTGGGGAACACGAGAGACGCCGCATCTTTATCAGGTTTTCCAGTTAATTTCACGTGTTTGAGTGGCAGTTCAATCCCTCGGAGACAAAACGATTGCTGATTCGCCTGACTCATACAACTAAATCACTGATTTCATCCACACAGGCGCAAGATCAAACGTCGAGCTGACTGCATCCATCCGTACCTTTCACCTGTTACCCGGGAATGCGCCACAAAGTCCCTCGTTTGACTATGGAGCAATGGCCTCGACCGGATTGTTGGGGCATAAAGAAACCCAAATGCCATGGTAAACGATGGAGCTTTTTGTTCATGCTATCCGTTTTTGGTGCTTTCTGCTGCATGTGATAGCGGTGCACTTAGCTCACTTACTGCCGCTGCCCCCGATAACCTCGAAACGAACACTGGTCAACAAAGTGACCTGAACACTGGTTGTGAGCTTGCTCTCCGAGGCTGGCAGTTACGCTGCAAACATTTCGTTACCAGTAGGGAAGACCTTGTCAGTGCGCGGTTGTGTGGGCGTTTCCTTCTGCTTGCGTTTGTGTAGTTTCCAAAGCGTATGTAACAGCTCTGCCGGAATTGGTTTACTGAGGAGTGGGTTTCACGTGATTTGATTCACTCACTTGATTCGATCGTTGAATTTTTCTGACTGTTGTGCGTGCATGGAGGTCTCCCGGTTCAACTCACGCTCAATTCGGTGTATCACGTTTTTCTTGGTTTATTCGTCTCCTAGTTGTAAGCAGTTGCTGTTTATGTTGATTTATTGCCACCCACGTTCCTATGTACTGCGAACACAAGGTGTTTCAGATTACTGGTGCCAGTGAGTGAGCGAAGGAATAAGAAAGTAGAATTTTCATTGCAGTGGTACAGTTCTTTCATGTCATCGTGCAATAAGGTGTATCACACTCATCATCACTTGTGAATTCTAGACGTATAAGCATGATGGAATTCGATCATTCTCGGTAGCTAATTTAGTAGAACTCACGTCCAGTAAGCCGGAAGATCCGCGGCTCAGGGCTTTTCCCAGGGGTGCTTTTCCTCTTACGCTACGGCGGACTTTTCATTTCATTTTATCCTACAAGGTTGATCACAGAAAACTTACTATGTGAACTGCTCGGTCAATGAACACACGTGAGCAGCATCGGGTAGCCAGCTGTTTACGAGTGTTTGTGGCACCTCAGCTAGTAAGGTATTCACTCAGTGAGCAATGTCACTAGGAAATATCAACTGTTACTCTATTAGGCAGATGTTTGGCGAATCAGACGTGAAGGTCAGATGCACAAGGATGACGGAAGACGAGCCCTCTCAGCAGCTCAGTCGGTAAAGTCCTCGTCCAGTAAGCGGAAGGTCGACGGTTGGTGTCCATCCCAGACGTGTCTTCGTTCATTCCACATGTACTTGGATTTCTCATTTCAAGGCCTACGAAATCCGATTCTACTTTGTAACAAACGGTGGAGTAGTTGTTTCCTTAATCTTGGACGAGAAACTTTGTAGCCGGTGACGTGAGAAAGGGTGGACATGTATGTTGGCGTCACACTTTCCCAACCGTATACATGTATTTCATCTAATTGCTGGCCGCTCGGATTGTTTGTGCGCCACAGTCTTGGCATTCGGGTGTAATAACTGCACAATACATCTGTCGCGCTCCTCAGTGTTCTAACAATCCACTTGATGCTCTCATCTTCGTGGTGTTGTGACTTCTCGTGGAGGTAAATACCTCACAAACGATGAGAAATAATGTGACTGGTGGCTGCAGAAAAATGCTCAGGCTCGATTCTCCATAATAGAACGTGTGCCGTCGGTACAAAGACGCTGTCGCTAGTCCAACGAAAGTTACAACATAAACTTGACCAAACCGACCAAAAGTCTTCCCTTCTACCATATAGTGATGATTTGCCATAATCAGCCACATTTCTGTGCATAGTGTAGTGTTTGACGGAAGTGAATTATGTGGGTTGTCCATCGACACATTCAGTGAGTTCGAAATATGGCTAATCGAATAAAGTCTTCTTGGTGAACTAAGCGATAGTTTCGTGCTCTGTGGCTCATATGTAACCAGCATCTAATATCCTCATCATTTTAGCACAGTACTAGTGCTCTCGAGTGGTCCCTTCCGAAGAGCAATGAGGCGGCAGTGACGGTGGCAGAGTGCGAAAGCAGTTTGGAAACACAGGATTCAAGTGCGTCTCCAGCATCCAATTTCAACCCAGCAGCCTGTTCCCAGGTATCGAACGTTACTATCCTGTCTTACTCAACCGCACATGCGTCACTGTCTTTTCTCTCTGCGGACACCAGTAATGTTGCTTCTTTTCCGGTTAGCGAACGCTAGTGATTAAGCCTGTGGTCTCTTCGGTTTCGAGTAGAGTGATTTTCTTTTGTATAGAGCACTCACGGGACGAACCGTAATCCTTCTTGTGCTCGGAATTCCCCGTCAAAGCGATTTGGTTTACCTGACCCTTAATAAATGTGATACGCTCAGTCATAGCCGGACCCTTTCGACCATGTTTCACTTGTCCATAGCAAACTTAATTCGCCAAACATTTTAACTTATCCAGTGTCATAGCTTGTTGTTGTTGGCCCGGTCCTTCTCGTTTCCACCATTGAGTTTCTCGTTTTCAATCTGTACTAAGAGCCTCGGGTGGACTTTTAGTGGTCTCCCTGCTGTTATTACGGTTCCATTGCACACATGGCACCAGAAGAATACTGTTATCTGACGTTGCACCGTTTGCTCATCATCGTTTACTCGGCTACGGTTGCTTTTATGACTGAACAAAAGCCGTAGCGGGACAGGTTGGAAGGTGAAGTTGATTACTCGATGTTGGTATCCGAGTGACGCGAGATCAAGCTTAGTTACCATTTTACTGGGTCGTTGTCTAATCGTAGGGAGTGCTATCAACAGTTTACTGTCGACCGGGACTACTTGATCAGTTACAAATGTCTCCCTTATTCAACGTTAGTTACTCGGTGAAGTTCGTCGCAGATTTGCTATCATTATCAATCCAATCAACCAGTTGAACAATCACGCTGTCTTACTCTAATCATACGATACTGTTCATGTTTGGACAACTTGGGTGGCAAAAGTAACGGGTACTTCCATTATTCAACCTGAATAAAAGAAACGAAAGCTCGCGTATGTTGTTAAACACTCATTTTTGATTTAGGAATTCGTTAACAGGATACGGTTTTTTAGATTTATTACTCAGATGTTGGATTACGGAAGAATGAAAAATCCATAATCGGAGGCCCTCTGGAAAAGGAGTTCGTAGTACTCTTCGACCGTGCTCCATAGAAACTGTCTCCTATTTCATTGGGAAAGATATTCAAGAGTTTTCCTCACATTCAACTAAACAAAAGAATGGCCATGTTGATCCAACTGCACTGGGTACTTTTCTGGAATGAATCGGTTAGTGTATCTTCATTTATAGTTATTTCTAACTCAGACAATGCTGCTTGAAAATAAAACACACTTAAGGCCATTCTCAGGGTCCAATGGACAATGTCACTCGTAGGGAGTTGCTCCATTTATGAAAACTCCCTTTGCAATGGAGCATTGTCAACAGATGGAAACGTATTGGAAGTTTCATCAACAAGCTTTCAGATATATCTTCAATTTGTGTCAAGAAACACAGGTTGGACAATCTGCTGTTAGTCCAATTGGCCTTGTGACGCATTTTGTGTTCGCCGTTTTCGGTTTCCCGTCCTTTCAGTGCTAAGGGAACTATGCAGCGAAGATTGCGTTCTTTGTGTCCACTTAACTGCTTTTGTGTTAGCAGCTGACACTCCAGCTTACCGGAAGAACTTACACACGTGATCCAAATGTGCTTTGCGCAGCGGTGCTATCAAATGAGCGTGCTGGTTTAAGGTCGGTAGGTTGTTTGCGGACGACAACTTAAACATCTTCGATTTTGAGGCTTGAACGATACTTCGTACTTACTCATATGGCTCTGCGAACGAAAAAGGTTATCACGTCTTTGTCACTTCATGTTCCGTTTATTACACCACACTACTGTTATACCCAATTAATGCAATTCTGTACTGGTTATCTTGCCTACAGCCACCATCTTCGAGTGAGTTATGTTCAACACATCCAAAATCGAGCATTGGCTCACCGTGTGCGCGTTCCTCACACCTTCCGACCTGTCTGCCTTCAGATAGTGCAGAGGAAGCTACGGGTATTCTCGTTCGAAGCCTGGTCAGTGAAGTGTTTTGCTCCACCGAACGATCGCCCAACAGCAGGTCGTCGCCAGCGATCCCCTTCTCATTGGTAGGTTTGCATTACCACTCTTGGTGTAATTAGGTCTCTTTCTCCAACCGGTTTGAGCGTTGACCCTTATTTCACATCTGGGCTCTCTGTTTGGATACCCTATATGTAGTTGTGGTAAGTGCTGCCCTCCCTTGTCTCATGCTTCCCCGGATAGTGTAAATAGAACTGCGATTGCTTTATTGTATGTGGTGTGTGCAGACCTCGTTATGGGCCGTCGCAATGTGACACCGGTCAAACCAACCCAAACCCCCATAGAAGATAGTCAAAAGGAAGCGGAACAACAGCCTATGCCCTTGAGTCTCACTTTTTCTAAGGCATTGATTGTGTCCTTTTAAATTAAGCGGCCCGGTCGGTAAGACCTATTAATATTGCGAGTGCTGGTGAAAGTCTGTCATACACACGACTCTCTTAATTCCGCGCATACTTTTGGTTTTTCCCAACAGCAACACTTTACTCTCTTTGGCTTTTCAATGTCATGTTGGTATAACTGGGTTTCTCAGGAATTCGTTTTACGGAACACTACCGTCCTCTTGCTCCTTGTGTTTCCCAGCACATCATATCTGTTATTCGTCGTCTTATGCAGCTCCTCTTTGTTGTCGAACACTCCATCTCCGCACTTAACTCACCGTTGTACCTGAGGATAAGTTTTTTTCTGCCACTCAACTCCATATCCTCACTCAGTCAGTTTTTTGTTGTTGTAGACTCGCATTTAGTCTCTCTGTACCCTTCTTTAGATCCGCCGAATTCCCTCCTTCCTCAACTGTGCACGAAAGATCCATGCGGTTTCCTGCATCCAACCGGCTTCGCCTACGTTTCAGAATCTTCTGGAACGAATGCTATCACAGTCTGTGCATTCCGGTACTTGATTTGGTTTCCCAATTCTCCTTCATCTCCTATTGATGTCAATTTTTGTATTTTTGTATCTCAATAGAGCATGTTTCTGAATCACCCATTTTATTGATGCACTTGGTGCGTGGGTAACGGGCTTCTGTTTGAACCAAATCAAAATACGTGGCCGTTGATTCGTCCGGCAAGCTTGGCAGTGGAGTTGCATACTCTTCATTACCAGGCAAGCTATCATCATCAGTGGCTTGTTGCTAATTGTTCTGTGCGCAAGCTTATCTACGCTCCACTCACCTGGAATCACATTGGGTTAGTGGTTTTACTGATAACGGTTACACTTTCTACTCGGTGTCCGACTATCCAGGTCTATGGTTGTCACTTGCACATGGGTACTTTGCCTGACCTGATAGAGTCGTTCACAGCCAACTTGGCGAAATCACTGAACACACCAACCGTCATCCCAATAACTGAAGTTATTGACATTCCTCCGAATGGCAAGTCCAGTGTTAAGCACCTTGTGGTCTGTTGTGGACAGACCTCATAGAAATAACTGAGTACGGGCCATTGTGTTTTCCACAGAGATCGGATTCAAATTGCCAACAGCCAGGATCGGTTCGGCTTTTCGACCAAGGAATCTGTATGTGAATACGGCAAACGAAAAAGTGAAAATGTGATGCGATGCGTGTGATTGAGGGAGCACAAAAGCACCACTGGTCTTTAGCTTCCTATCTTGGTAGACAGTATACACCAGATGTTCTAAACTGTCGCACCATGAAACATGCATTTCAATATATCGCGAGAGGTTATTCCCTTTTCAAGTCCTACTCACCTAAACAAATACTACGGGAGCTACTCATAATTATGCTCGGCTGATGCCTGTGCCAGCACGAACGGTTTGCGCGCAGTCTGATGTGCGGCTATGGGTGAGCCCGTGAATCCCATTTAAACCCGAAGGAATAAGCTTGGTGAACAAACTTACGAAAGCGTGTTGACAACCATCAGCCGGCTCAAGCATGGTAGCATTGCAATGAGCACTATCACCACATTAACCGGTGTCACCCGTAAATATCTTTACGTTTCAGTGCAGTGCCGCATAATAATCGTCTTCCGGGGGGCTATTAACCACAAACCACATCGATGGTGCAGCCCCATGGGGGGCGTAGTTTCGCTCAGGTGTTAGAGCAGACTTACCCCTAGGTGTTTCGCCGCTGATACAGCATAGGAGCACTGTTGTCCCACAAGTTCGACTTTGCTCATACAGGTGTGTCCATAGGTTGAGCTGCTCCAGTAGTTTCGTGATGTTAGTCTTCGTGCGTTCGCTACCAGTCGCTTACGAATGGATCGTTTAGGTTCCGGAGTTGAGACACGGAATTCAAAGTGCCCCATGCTTCTGCGTGCGACCTTTCGCCAGATTTTCCTTAATATATTTTCGGCCTTGTAGACCATTTTCCAATTACCCATAATGCAGTTATTTGGTACCGTGTTTGTTGCAGGGCCTGGTTGTGGATCAAAATGCTTTCGACTCCGTGCATTTTTACCCTCCGAAGAAGCTGAGCATTTGGTGTCCGGCCAGACTATGATCTTCCACAGGTATTGCAGGCGAAATTGTTCAAGGGTTCGGATAATACTCCGGAAAACCGTCCACCGTATGGAACGTTCGCCCGTGGCACATTAACCATAATGGATTACTTAGATGGACAGGATCTCTTTGATGCCCCTCTGTCGGAAAGTTACACAGCCGTCATGCAACGAACTACATAGTCGATGAGCCTTCATTATCCGCCTCTCGGTGACTCCACCTGGCCAGTGAACTTTTCGCAGGATTGAGCCACTTACTAGCAATTCCAGTACTGTGCACAGACAAGAGACATCGGGCAACCACAGACAAATTGGTGGTTATACAGGAAGGGGCCTGTTGTGAGCCGTCAATCGGAAAAAAATAAGCACCGACAGCAGTTGCTTGTTTCTCCTTTAGGTACCGGTGTCTTTTGTCAGTTTCCTTAGACTTCGGCGTAACGCCCCACTTTCCGTATCGTAATATCCTACAAGTGCTCTGCGGACTATCCATCAGTTAACCATCAAGGCAGTAGTGCATAGCCAGACAGCAATCCAGTAGCTATGTGACAGCCTTCAACAGAAAATATGCTGGTGACCCACTAGACCGACCCTACTAAGACGCGTATTTTCGGGTGCTACGCGAGTCTAAGTGGTCGTGACTGCACTGTTTTGCAGCATTAACAAGCGTCGTGTTTCAAAGGTTCACACACCTGTAGAGATAGCCTTACTTCAGACTTCTGTTGAGTGCCCGATCCTTCCGTGATCAAAAATTGAATCCACTTGCTTGAAGACTATCCAAGCAATGGAATTTTCGATGTCCTCGAATTTGAATTTTCTTCATACGCTGATCGCCCTTAAGTTGCTCTGCTAGGCGAGTTTCAGCGAGTCGCTTGAAGATAGCTTGACTAGCGGAGCCAGTTTTGCGTCAGACTGCATTCGGTTCTCTGGGCATTTGCTGTTCAAAGAACTTCAGCCTCCAGGACTCGGTCCCAAGAAACTGGTGCAGGTATTGCAGCTGAATTCGGACACGTCGCCCGTAGGATGTCCACACTTCGCAACTCGTGAGTTCAGTTCACACTGCCGAGTTAACAGAAATCCACGTAACAACCATTCGAATCAACACTCGTACGTCCTCTCAAACCTGTTATGCAGGGTGATAAGTAGTGGTTTAGAAACTCATGTTCAAGCCTAAGGCTAAAGTTAGCCGCATTATCTTCGCTTCGAAATGCGAACATAAAGTACAAGCATCCGCAAACAGCGCCCTATGAGCTTTTGACTCACACAGCATTGTTTCGACCGACAAACGCTTTGAGTTGAATAAGTGGTCATGCATTAGGTACTGGATTGGTAAATCATCTTGATTATGACGAAACACTGCGCATACGCTTGTTAAGCACAAATTGAGCAGGATTGGGCAAAGACAGTCCCAATTCACTACTGAATAGTTTTTGAACTCTGCTGAGAATATCGTGCGAATCAATGCCTGGGCTTTCGTCCCATTTTGAAAGCCTATGATTAAGTTTTAGCAATGAAGGTATCAAAGCTTGTCAACACAGTAATCTCCCAAAATAGAGGCCACCGCGATGCCATTCCGGCTCTTCCCGGAAGATGCGCTCCCTTCAGGGGGTTAGATCTCTGACCCAGAATCTGTGCACCAGGCCGCTGAGAATTGCAAAAATGTATTGGAACTTGCAAGAATGTCTTTTAGACAAACTAACCAATGTTCTTTGATTTTGTCCACTTGTATCGATGGAGCGCACTGGATTTATCCAAACTTCTCGGTTGGAAACTTCTCGATAGCCCACGACCGATTTTGTCCCTCTTCAGACTTATCAGGTTAGGCGAAGTCCCTGAGTTTCCGTCAACCTAATGTTCTCTCTGACTTTATGGCCATTGCTCCAAAGCCGTTCATTTACTTGGGCTGGGTAACTTCTAATTTCGCGAACCCATCGAGATCTTAATTTGCCTTTGCGTTTATCTGGGCGCAAGCAAAGTTTAAACTTGTTACCGACTTGTACCAGACACTCACAAACACTTGCCTAATCATTCGAAAATTAGTCGCTACTGTGACACTTGTTCCCATCACTGGTTGATATGGTTCCAAGCGCACACTTACAACCTATTGTTCTCCCAGTGAGGACCACCTGCGGAGCATGGTCAAAGCGATTCTGGGAGGTCCCAACTCAGGGAGATCATCCAAACTCATCGTTCCATATTACAACCTTAAGTCAGCTAGCTATTCAATTTCTCTACTTTGTGTACACCACGTAGCATAGTATAGTGCACCACATATAGTTCACTCTATTGGGTCCTGTTTGAAATAAGATTCTCACACTAAAGTCATGGAATTCCATTACTTGAAGTAGGTATTTTGACACCATTCACGCGATCTCCTTTTATTTGCCATCCACCGCTCCATCTTCGCGCTATTTGACTGGTCGATCTCAGATGTATTAGGTAGATAACATTATGTACAATAAAGTAGATTTTTTTATTAATCGCTATCTTCACACTGGTCAACTGTCACCCCCGTATTCGAAAACAACTCAACAACAGAAAAGCCAACTTTCATCTCGTTGTCATATACGCTGATGAAATGCAGTCATTTGGACCTAGCCTAACTTGGCAACGTCTTGGTGGTCTTCCATGCTTGCCTCGGTACAATAATTGACCTGCATTTACCTTGAACAACCCACCTGATAATCGAACTTAAATTGGACCTATCCGTTTATGATGGGGTATGCTTAGGGGGATTTGTCTGCAATAAGCTTTTATGGTAGAATTAAACCTGCAGGACATTCGGAGACAGAATGATCCACCCTACATCTACCAGAGGGATTCAAGGACGCACGGACTGATACGCAAGTGGCCCACGAAAGTACTTTCGGAAAGCGACAAACAATGTTATGTAGCCTCATTAATCTTTGATGGTACTCACAGCCCTTACGTCGGTGACGGTTGACAATTTTACGTTAGCTGAGTAGTGTTCAGTGACGACTGAAGCGAAGGATTTTTATTTCACCCCTAAGCGGCAGGGAAATTTTATTTCTCTTGATTTGATCGTCTGAAGAAATGGGCTATCTAGCTGGATTATTAGCCACACTATTGTATTCGCAGCGTTAACTAGAAAAACTAGGCCAACCACAGTCAATCTCGAACCTTATGGTAGTTTTCATGATTAGCTGCGTTACACACAAGACATAGGATCAACCCTTTCAGTTGTCAATCTCATTAGGCAGTATCAGGAATGCGCACTTGGGGTAGTCACTTGAGCTAAACCTGGTTTTCTTGTATCCAGGCTCAACATAGCCAAACAGAAATCAATTGTCATGCAGATAGCGTTCCCATTTCCGGAATACTGGAAAATTTGGTACCTGTTGGTCAAACATGCCGAAATTTTTCTTGCAGAGGTTGGCGCTTTGTCCGTCGACGAAAGGAAAAAGTTCACAGGATCGGGATGAAGTGGTCCTTTTGGGGGGGGGGGGGGAGCGGACAACGGTAGAACAGTAGACCCAACTTCCTAGGAAGAGCAACGCAGGTAATTGGACATACACCAGCACACTAACCATACACCAAAATATACCATGAGTTGGAAGACCACTTACTTGCGTTGTCTTCACCGGAAGTACCCCCTATCCCCAAAGGAGCACTCTCTTGAAGGATGGACACACGATTCGCGCTGTACTCACGTATAGGAAAATGTATTAAGGAGTTTCCTGCTAACTGCGAAGATACAGTAACATCGGTCAGCTGCTGGATGAATTTCACGATAGATGCACGTGACCCTTGTAAGAAATGAAGAACCCAGGGGAGCCACAAATGTAAGATATACAACGCCTTCAGCATACTCTTTCGGTCGGTTGGTTGTAGTTCCCTATACAGCTTTCGACCCCAGGGAAATGTTTTAGTTCTTCGTTGACTTCTACTTAATTTTCGCGCCACTTTGCACGTCTGTTGGTCAGAAGGCATTCTAGAACACAGAAACCATTACATTTCAAATCTCATACCCCTTAAAAAACCAACCTCCCCCCGGTCAGGTCATACACGCTTTGCACCCTAACCTTGAAACCGTAATTTTCAAAGCAATCTGAGTGCCAGTCAGGAGGGGTCTCAAGGCGATGTGAACACTAAATTAGGTCAAATACGGTTCAGTCCAGGTTTTCGATCACGAAACGCGGATGTAAACTGTGGTGTTCCATCAACGAAAATAGTCTTCCTCCTGTTTTGTTAAAAGCGATAGCTCGAATATCGTGTCAACAGCCTCTTTGCGGCACATTCATTTGAAGAACATCACGAATGAGAGGTTTAGTCAAAACCAATGCAATTCGTAAATGAATGGACCTCGTCTATATTTAGCATACTTTGATGCACTTCTGTGCACTCCTGAAGTGAACCCTTGCTGTTACAGTTACACCGCAGAAGTGTCACTTTAAAGTGTTTTGTATTGATTTGGTGATATTAGTGGCATTTCTGGCGTCTAGATTAACGGTATTCGAATGTCATCCACCACTGTCACTCAACCTCAACGGTGAAAGCCGTCGATTGGAGTATGGATTGTTAAAAGGTGTTTTTCAACCTGGGTGACCAGATTGCCTTGCACTTCTTGAGACGCGGCCTGCCCTTCGCAGTGCAAGCAAATCTGGCACCAAACAGTTTCCTTATCATCTTAGGAACACATCCTGGAGCGCAGTAGTCTCTAAAAGCAGCGCCCGGCGCACGAACGTGCTAGCGAAATCAACTAGCACGTGATGAATGGCGCTGGGAGTGGTATTGGAATGGAAAAGTGAGGTTTCTCCTCAATCATTGCAGTATGAGGACCGTCGAGTAGTTAAACTATCTTTCTAGTCTTTAATTTCCGTTTTTTGTTTTGCTAGATTAGCTAAGCTGCAAAGATTTCGAACGGTTAGATTTTATGTGCATTGGTTTGCGTCTCATAGCCCACGTCGTTCAGAATATCAACTTGGCCATTGACGTGTTCAGGGTTTTTGTATTTTTTTATAATGCGCAAAGATCCATAACCATATGTGGAGATAAAATAACCCCTCGGAAACAAATAATTGCTCCTTAAGGATGTGGTGACAATTATTTCAGATAAGAAAAAATTCAGTCGAAATCCGGCTTGGAGTGTTCACTATAGACTCTCCCAGAGAGTTACACCTCTTTGTGAAGGGCACGCTTGGGGGCTGCTGTATTACGTTTCATGGAAAATGGTAAGGTTGCTCATGCTAAAATCTAGTCACGAATGGTTCCCCAGGTGTCGCAGTCAGGGAGAGAATGACGGCAATGGCCCCGTAATTATCTACGAAATTCCTATTTACCGGACGTGTAACTACGAGTCGGAATCACTCCACTTATCCCCCATGCGTCCAATGAGGGTGAGTTCTGATGAAGCTGAGGTATCCTGGATCAAACCGCACATTTATTCACAACACTCGGTTGAATTCCAAGCCAATGGCTTGGTTTTATCAGGTCCTTCGTGAATGACCCGTCGGAATCCGGCATCTGACTATCTACAATGGTCCACTCACCTAAGCAAGCAAATCGGCTAGGCTAGTCACGTACTTTAAGAAGTGTTTCCCTAGTGTTAAGGTTCTTTAAAAGAAAATGATGACTTGGTAGTCTGTAAGACTGTTGGTAGCTCTTTAGCGGCCAAATGAACGTAGCACATACAACTGATACGATTCTACGATAGTGGAACTGCGCCAAGGATACTGATAATGGAAGAAGGCATCAACTACAGCTGCTCGAGGCATAACCTACTGACGAAACGTGATTATCGGCTTAACCAAATCAACCTTTCGAGTGGTGGGAAATGTTTTAGTTTCCAGATTTACTATAACATCTTCCTGATTGTGGTGCAGCCTCTGCATTCAATGTTATCTTAGCAAGTTCTCCCGTATATGATCGTACCTGAATCGCTTTTGTTGGTTGTCAATTTATCTATATTGTAATGAGCATTTTGATCCACGAAATAACGTGTGTATTACAGTGTTCCAGACAAATGAACACTGGATTGTGCGGACATTTCCACGCATTTCTCCCTAGAGTTAGGATGCAGTTAGGTTGTGGTGCCTTCCTCAAGGTCGAACACTGTTCACTCTTTTTCTCATTTAGCGCATTTGCTCGTGAGTTGGAACTGAAGGAGAGAAATACGACTCAGTACCATTCACTCAAGTAGAAGGCTTGTAAAACACGAACCGGTTACTAAACAATCTATCCCAAGAGAAAAATCGTCCCCGGTAGAAGCACATGTGCAATGTGCAAAAATAAATAGACTGCACTCGGAAACGTGATGGTAATAAGGGAGAACAATCACAAATCAACGCAGAGGCGAACAGGTCTGAGGGGAATTTACACGCGGTCATGGGATCGGGAGGGGTGGAATAGCGAGCACTAGAATATGTCCAACAACTTCTTCAATTCAACCATTAGCCTCCAATCCTCCTTCGTTAGATCGGAGCGGAAGTGCTCCTTCATAACATCGATACTCTCACGGCTTATCTGGAAAATGAAAATAGGCAATAGATGACTTTCAATCGGTGCGCAGGGTTCAGACGACCGATTATATGTACGTGGATTTGGAGGGATGCGTAGAAGATGTATCTACATCGCTGTCATTTTAAACAATCCTTCTGCCCTGGTACAATTATTCTGCCTAGTCCACAAGAAAGGGCGGAAACAGTGGACTCAAGCTCTGCTCTGATAAAAACCAAACATGTATCCGGTACGTTTGCTCTTTCGTACAGACTAAGGAGAGAGAGGAGTAGAACCGATCATCTCGGTATTCAGATGTCCAGTTTCGAAATAAGGACGATCGAACGAAGGATTTTGTAGAAGAAAATTGTGGCGACTGACTTGGGAATGGTCGGTGTGATTTTACGTTCCAGAGTTTTCATGTTCTGTAGGGTGCCGCGACAGACATGCAAGGGGGGTCACCGAGTGCGATATGCGCACGACAGTGAAAGCTGTAAAGCATGAAATCATCCTGATAAAACCACCCTGTTTTTGTCAGCGCCTCCAAGATTCAGAGGAACACTTACAGAATTCTGTTCCGTTGTAATAGCGATTGACCAAAAAAGATAGGGATGATTTTATCGACCGTCAGACAGAAAAAAGGAATAAAGGCTGCAAAATCCTGTCTCTTTAAACAAACACCGCAGCCTTAGAACTTCGTAGTAACACCGGACTTTTTCCAACTAGATTACACTCGCCGTGGTTGAACCTTCAATCTGAAGAAAAACACTTCTTTCAACTTCCGTATATAAAGCGGGACTGGACTAAGCTATACTGTCTCCAAAGCCTCGTTGAGTGGTGATACGGAACCAGTGGAGCTTAAAACTAACGAGACAGGCTTAGTAGATCACGTAACACACTTCTCTGTAGAATTTTTGATTGCTTGATACCAGCCACAGCTCAACCGAAAGGAAAAGCACAATATGGCTGCCTAATTGGACCAATTCTCCACCAATGTCATAGGAAATGGTACCTTTTAGACACTAGTACGCTCGATACAGCTCGTTACTAAGAGGTCCGTGCTTCTGCCTATTCCCAGCTCCGTATTGCTGCCCAAAGTAGCATGACAACCAGTCAACGAAAAAGTAACATTGCCGAAAGCCACTAGTTTAAAACTTCAGTTGCCGCAAAGGACAGCAAGTTGCTCTGCTTGACAACTTTATCAGCTGCTAGGTGTCACAATCATGTCTTCTGATGACGCGACGCAATGCACTGAATTCAAACTCTGTAGATGCCCGGAATGAACAACTTGGAGACCTGTTGAGGTGGCTAGGGGTTTAGAAGGTGAGCTAGGTTTTTACACAGATGTATCAATACACCGAATGGTTTTGGGAACGGATTTGTGTAACATACACCCAACTCCCAAAAGAATGTGGGGCTGCAGTTCCATGTTGATAACATGGAACATTAGGCGATGTTGTGTAGAATACAAAGCAGGAAGGCATTCAAAAGTATCACATACCTTTGAAACGAGCAAATCGTTATGGTCGAAGTGACGACCGTAAAGCTTCGGGGTTTCACCATCTAGAGGATCAATACGAATACACACTTCCTGACCAGTGCGTGCTTCTTGTAGAGGTTTGTGATTAAACTCGATTGAAAATACACGACCTAGATGTACACATTCGCGACTCGGTACACAAATGGGTGTATTCTCTCGCAAAACTCCAGCTTCGATGTGCACACCGACAACAATTGGGGCTCGCTTATTGAATACCATGTCGGGAAGTATGCGAAGCTTGCATGGGTAGACGGCCAGATCACGGTGCTTACGACGATTTCCTCGCTTCAAGTCTTCACTGTAACGCGAAAAAGGTTGGGGTAATGAGCGTTGAGGTATAGCGAAGTCTAATAAAACAGTAAATATCAACCCAACGCTTCCGATTTACATAGAATTTACTAACTGATTCATGACAACTGCGGAGTCTACAAAACAAATTCCAGCAAACGGGATTGGAAGACGAATCTAACGGCATCCAGTGAAAGTTCGACGTGCCTTGGCGGTGTGGAAAAAAAGTTCACGTGGAACGGTTGTGAGTTTGAGCATCATTTAATTTCTCGCCGCTGCAGCGACATCAATCCTCAAACGAGCAAACACCCAAATTATTCAAATGCATTTCCTAAGTGAGGATTCTGGGATAAAAAAACAATAAAAAATTCAATCAATTCAGCTTTTACGCCCTTTCCTTGCACACCTTCCATACGAGATAAATGACACGTGAGAGCTGAGATCCTGCCAGGTCGCACAGATTTATGTGAGGCAATCTGAAAACAAGGACCGGACTCGAAACGCAGTAGCTCACCCCCTAACAACTGGGTTGCCTTGAGCTCACACAGAATGCAGCAATGGTTACGGACAACAAACGTTAACATTACGGTAGCTCCGCTACCTAAAAGCACCTCCCTCGCAAATGCGATCATGTGGCTGCGCAAGGTTATCGTTCTTTGTTCTTTTCACGGAACGAAAGCCCATCCAAAATGACCGGATTTACTCGGCGTTTGTAGAGTCGTAATAGAGAGTGGCTGCCACGAGCAGTTACTGACACTTTTATTGGAATGGCATTAACTTCAGGTTCACCTCAGAACCCATCAATGGCCTTCGATGAACTAGATAGGTGGTCGATACCACGGCGGATAAGATCTCATTATTGGTGAGACCAAGGACTAACGTGCCCCTATTGCACTATTGTACCATGCTGAGTGAACTAGAAATGAACTTTCCTGTTCAGTCTGTTTCCGCCTGTCAGGGCTTTAAGGGACGATCTGGCTTACTGATGTCCTATAACTGCTGCCGCCACCACGATTCAAAGGCGAATGAAACATTCTCAATCTCGGTTTCATAAGCCAACCGAGTCTGCATGCAATAGCGCACAGGTGTCAGGGCGTCCAGACGAGGTATTCAGTGTTTTGTAGAGATGAGTTGTTGGAGCGGTGCACCTCGGCCGTTTTCCAAAAGCAGCCCAGAGGATTCACACGATAGTCCCAGTCAAGGGCAAAAATATTGTATGATTTCTCCAGTACATGACTACGGTCTGCTAACAGTTTGCCAACATATTAATAACCCGGGTGTAGCAATTCTCCGGTCTTTAGTCAGTTCACCGAGCTTAACAGTTCGTTAGCCGCAATCATTTCCCAAAGAGCAAGGCCTGATTACCCCTGGACCAGTATTACCGTCTAAGTGTACGTGAGGGTAAAGGCACACAGCACAATGATAAGTAAAGTGGGACATAATTGAAACACCAGAACATACCTGGTATCACCCTTTGTCAATAATATAAACAAAATGCCGTGTTTTGGGGTCCAAATAAGTAACGCGACAAGCATTGCAAAGGGGGAGACTAACCGACACATTAAAACAATAGCCGGCAAATCAATCGGAGTAAAAGTCAGACATGTGAAATCGCAAATCTTTTGCGAATACGATTTTAAAGGATGGTTTTCGAAAGCAATAAAACTTCAAGTTCACGGGCCACGGGACACAACACTAACATGAGTGTATAACATTAATTCACTCACATATACTCTTCCATTTGAGTTTGGAGCCTGTAGATAATCTCTGAAGTGAATATGCGCACATTCAGATCAGCTGCCAGCTTTTGCGCATCTCTGTCGATCTTCACGTCAAAGGCCAAAATTACTGCCCACTTCGGCTCTCGTTCTACCATGACCGAAGCTTTCATGACGTCCTTTTTATGGACCGTACCAATGTTGATACCAGCGTACTAAAGTGAGAGAAAACATTAGGCAATTGTGTTTAACGGTGCAAAAAAGCAAGCAAAAGCCACTTCCGGAACGTTTGGCATCCAAACCACTTTGAGTAAAGTTCACCGAGGCCGGGGCTCGAACACAATCCTCAGATATGTTTATTTCATTACTATGCAAGTGTGTGGACAACTTAATCTTAATCGTCTTTTTTAAGTGCACGGGACTTTTGTACACTTCCCCCTATCTCCGCATTTGCTAGGACGTTCTAGCCTCGTGGTTCTCAGTATTTATTCTCGATGTATTGACGTCTGTGCACAAGATGGTGCTGGAGTGTGCAGAATAGCAACTTACAAAACCGCAAATAGCTGGTACGTACGTGATCAGTCATCAGTGACCGAATGTTGGACAACGTGCGATTCCACGCCGTCGAGAAAAATCCCCTGAAAACTATTTCCGGGATGACAACAGGGAATATTTAGAAGCTAGAGTAGGACTGAGCAAAGTAGTCACAAAACACCAAACTACTGGAAACACCTGAACAAGAGCACATTGATGGTCACAGGAAAGTCAAGGTCTGTTAAGGTTCGGCCTAAATTTAGAGCACTGAGATAAACATAACAGACCAGTACATGCGTTCGATAGCAGTAGACGGGATGCAGCTGGCTGTATAAGAATGCATGAACAAACTTTGGTGATAAGTACCAGTCGAAGAAGAAATGATCTATCCGGGTTGCCTAAAAGTATAACCTTTTAAAACAACTTGATTCTTTGTAATCAGTGAGAAATATCGAGGCTTAATGGGTGAAACTTACTGGAATCTCGACGGACTTCAGGTAAACCAACAGCGACTCCAAGGAACCAAGCGTACTGGCCACCACGTAGACACCGATTGGAGCGACCGCAATAGCCTTCAAAGCTTCTTTCAAACCACGGCATACTTCCTCCTGAGGTACAAAAAATTATAACGGAATGAAGATGCAGCAGACTTCGGGGAGTTGTCATTCACCTGAAGGAAACTTAAACTAGTTCCCGTGAATAATAGACATGATATCAGCGTCTGGACGCCATGCAACCCGAAGAAAGTATGCGGCTGAGATAATGCCACCTTGTCCAAGCTTGAGTGAGCAGCACTGAAGCAAGGACCTCCCAATAGAGAGCTCATGTCCTAGGTCTTGGGATGCACACGGCTCTTAACATGCAGAGGAAACATCGTCGTCTGAGGCATAGCCCCACACTTGCCCTATAAAGGCGTTGTAAAACAGATGAAATAAATGAACCTCGCAAAATGGAGCAGCCAAACTCCGTGATAAACAAAACGATTTGTCGCGCCCCCAATGAGAAAACTTCGAGAAGGATTAAAGCAACTGAATATCTTCATCCCTAACCATTATCCACGGGAAACAAAATGCAGATCTCGTTGCTGGGTAGAAGCTAACATAACTCGTTTCTGCGGCATTGTAAAAAAACGGCAGTGAATTGCGACTCACTTTGAAGTAAAGCTCCTCTCCGAGATCCGTAGCCACATACAGTGGAAGTCCTGCGAGGGCTTTGTCAAGATCCTTTGCTATTAGTTTTACGCCCTGAGCACCCTTGATCTCTTTCATGTGTTGATATGTACCCTTCACGCGCAGTTCCGCCATTGGCGCGGGCTGTAACAATCCACGCACCTGGGTGGCAATAGGACCCTCCTGACCAGCAAGAACGATAGTATCTCCTTCATGTAGATATCCGTTGACAACAATTATGTCGATCGTCGTACCAAGACCATGTAATTCTTTGACCTGGAAGAGCAAAAGTGAACTCCGTGAAATCCAGGGGAGCAGCCTAATGAGATTCAACAATAGCAAACAACGAGGAACTGCAAGCAAGTGGCGACTGAAATCGCCAAACATGTGGAAAGTGATGACTAAAAAACCCTTTTATAAAAACATGTGCACCAATGAAGCAATCCAAAAGATCATCCTAAGGCATATGCTTAACTTTATACCTCTAAAACACTATCAGTTTAGGCTTATTTGCGCCCGCTTTGCAAGCCTCATTTATGCAGTTAAAAAAGGAAAGCGCAACTGACAGAACCGAACCATTCAACCGTGGGATTCCTTGTTCACCTGTTAGAAAAGAACAACGGAGTATCGACTATAAACGCGAACAGAAAATAATAACCCTGAACAGTGGATCGAGGAGAAATAGGCCGCAACAAGTAACTTACTTCCATGACTGAAGCATGAAGCTCTTCTGAGAAGGCCAGGCGTTTTGCCAATCGATCTTGCAAATGCATGCACAACGCGGACAACAAATCGCCCATTCCATCTCCGGTGTGCGCAGAAGTGGGTACCATGCTGACGAACTCGTCTGGATTATCGTTCTCGTAAAACATTTTGACGTTGAGCTCCATTAACGCGAAATCTTGTACGACCTTATGAAATAAAAGGCAACGAGTGACTACACAGCAAAGGAACTCATGGAAACTAGTGGAAAAATCCCACATTTCCAACCCTGTCGACTTTCAACAATTGGAGTTGCTTGCCATTCCCCCTTGGGCAAATTAAGCAGCAACCGCTTTTACTAATATGGCATATATGTGAGTATCTCTGAGTACTAAGATAACCAAGTGTAGCAGCTCCGCTCAGAAGGTAACACTACGACTGGTAACTTAATCTGCCTATTTGAGTTCATTTAGAGGTCACAGTTGTAGCTTCATCCATCTGGCGGTCACTTGTTGGTTAGCCTGGGATTTAACGTCATCAACACATACTAAGATATAGCACTACCCGTATACGACAACACAATCATCTTGGTACTGAAAGCAGTGGAATACAACCATTTCAATGTGCTTGTTTTCTTTTGTGAAACGAGACTGCCGTATTAGAAAGGACGCGCTATAGGACCGCTAGTTCTTCCGTAATACATCAACTAACCAGCGGGGAATATAATCATCAAAGAAGCAGCAAACCCGAGATACTGCTGTATACCCT
Organism: Opisthorchis felineus; assembly: GCA_004794785.1. NCBI lineage: Eukaryota > Metazoa > Platyhelminthes > Trematoda > Opisthorchiida > Opisthorchiidae > Opisthorchis > Opisthorchis felineus. The sequence goes on from SJOL01008668.1 coordinate 1,074,918, forward strand.
TGAACAATCGGTTTTCAGCAGCAGCGTGCTGGCATAACTGCCAACGCGCGTCGAGGACGTTATCGCTGCGACTCCCTTCTCTTTAGATTGNTATATATATATATATATAGTGTCCGAATAGTGTCCAGATACTGTCGTGGATGAGGGTCGCCACTTATCCGAAGGGTCTCCTCATGAAATAGTACTTTCCTTTTACTACTTTGCAATACCCATAACCAAGGCCTACGGAGTGAAGCGAAGTCGAATTTACAGCAGTACGGTCCTCTTTCAGCCACGATAGGAAAAAGTCCAAAACAGAATCGACACACCACACACCTACGCTCATTGAATTTCGTAATCATATTAACAATTAACAATAACCGGAGCCTAATGATCAAAAAAACGGTGCGTTGGTTAAGCTACCAATCTGCCTATTGTCGTCCATTCAACATAGTCGAAAAATCTTCGCAAACCACATTACAGTTATAGCTGACCTTCTTGAAGTGATCATCAAAATCATTTTTCGTCATCTGCTCTTGATTTTTCAGGGTTGTTTGAACATCTTGGGCTGGATTCGAGTTCCATCCATACAGACGATCGATTTTATTCAACGCTACGACGAACGGTGTTTTTCGGGAACGCAAAATACGAATTGATTCTTTAGTTTGTTCCTCTAGGCCATGCATCAGATCAACTACCAAAATTGCCAGGTCACATAAAGATGAGCCCCGTACACGGAGGTTACTGCGATATAATAGTGATTAGTTGAAATGAAGTGGAGTATACCTGAAAGATTCGTGTCCAGGCGTATCGATAATGAGCAAACCTTGTACACGCAATTGGTCTATGTGAAAATAAGGGCACATCTTGGTGGCAATCTTTATGTTTTCCAGTGGGACATTCGTCGCACCAATCTGTTGTGTTATCCCACCGGCTTCTCGATCCTGAACGTTTGTGTTCCGAAGTTTGTCAAGAATCTTGGTTTTCCCCGTATCAACATGTCCCAAGACACATATAACTCCAGCGCGTAGCTTTTTTTCACTTCGGTTCGCTTCGTACGTGAGATGCCGCTCCTAAAATAGCCAGTTCCATCAGAAAAATTTATAACTTACATGTATGCGTTTTTTCGCCGCCTCAATCAACTTCTCCTTCTCCTCCTCACTTAATACAACTTCACTGTGGCTGAAAGCTTCACTCGGTTCACGACGAACATCTTCCTCAGGGGTCTCAGCACTGGAACCGCTTGTCAGTTGAACTGGGACGTCGGTAGTTCCGTTCCTGGACTCCTTCAAGGCATCGGCCATTAACTCCCAACTGGATAAAATCTGATTCTCTTGCGATTTCTCTTCCGCCTGTTTTGTTTCCATCGGTGTGGTGTCCTCTATTTTCGAGTCTTTTGGTTGATTGGATTTTTTCTTCAGCTTTGCATATTGTGGTTTCTTCCTATCATCCGCGTTCTTATCATCCGGGACATCGATTCCACGAGCTTGAAGTAGTTCCAAAACTTTGCGCCTATCCTCTTTCTGTTTATCAGTAAGAAGTTTTCCTTCCTCTTTCAGCCTCTGTTTTCTCTCTTTCTCTTTCTGCTTCCTACGTTCACGCAGTTCGCGTTCTTTCGCTTCTTGTTCCTCTCTTTTACGCTGTTCCTCTTCCAAACGGCGTTCTTCCTCTTCTTGTTCACGACGGATTCGTTCCTCCTCCTCGCGCCGTCTGGCAATTTCTTCCTTAATCTTAGCCAGTTGTTTGGAAACCTTTTTCTCCTTAGTTTCCTCTTTGGTTGGTTTTGCTTCTTTCTTCACTGGCTTCTTCTTATCTTTCTTTTTTGAGGCCTGAGATCCTTCGCCGGCGGCACTCACATCCGGCATCTCGCTTGTATGCGCTGCAACATCTGCCATTTTAGCTTTCACAGTGGAATGTTGGGTAGGTAGTGTATACAGTGATGAGGAAAGAAATCGCCAATACCACGATGTATCATCAAGGCTTTGCAACCGTGGAAAGATGAGAAAAATAGACGAGGATCAGCTAGGCTGAAAGCGGAAACAGATGTGAAAAAGACGCTCTACAAAGGAAACTAACTTCAAGTGGGAGTCTGCCGCTGAATAACTCCATCATAAACCTGGTTATACTGGTCATAAACAAATGCGCCAAAAATTTTAAATTAGCTCGTTCCAGTTCGAGGCAAAACGAAATGAAAACAGAAGTCGGTGTCAAGGGGTTAAGCACAAGCTTCTTCAACAATGTCTAGCAAAAGTATTTCACTTCTTCCTAAAAAGGTAGTTGTTGGTTTCCACCAAGAGAGATGAGCCTTTCAGGAGTCGATGGTCCGCCAAGCTAAAGGTGAACTTTGAAAAAATGCATCAGCTCTGGCCGGAGCCACTTGGAGGGCAGCCACGAACTTGGATTGGCACCATCAGATTTAGAAGGGTTCGGTCTCAAGCTGGAATATGGTATCCGCTGCTGCGATAGGAAATGGACCTCAGTCTATGCGAACCTATCCTACGACCACCGTCCGTGGGTAGCGGCGGCAGAACATATCGTAGAGTAAGTAAAGACAAGAGGCATACAATTCAATCACGCCCGGTTTCGCGGACGACCATACAGCCCCCGGTGGCCCCTACACAAATTGATCCCGATTCCCATCACAAGAATAAACGGAATTATTGTGAGAAAAGTCCAAAAGACCCTAAGCCGAACAGAGAATAGTTGGGCTGGACTACGAGTTCACAAAGGATGTTCAAAAGTAGACACAATACAATCATCGAAACTGGCTGCGTCAGTTCTTCGTCCTTTATCGTTTTGCTGTTAACTGTGCTACCCAGCAGATCGGGTAGCACAACTAACACAAGCGGCCGTTCTTAGTAAGTTCAGTATAGGTGAGCCCAACTTCCGTCACGAAGAGACTGGACCTTACCGCGGTTTGACAGCTTGTGTACCTCCGTAGTTCATCGAGCTATACTTGAGGGTGTACGTGTGACACTCACAGAGCCTCCTATACCAGGCTGCTCAATGGGTAGAGCTCTGACGATTACAGTCTTCTGGCCCTCCAGGTTGGGGCTTAGAACAGGTGAGGCGACATGACTCTTAAAAATATAGGCTACTCTGACTGTCTTCCGCTAACCACCGCTGCCTCGTAGTTAGGCCTTCGGGCCAAAGACTTTGGCTTAGGACCCTAATCGCCCTCCTGTCTAGACCTGAGCGTCTTGGAAGTACCCCAGTCCACCTACAGCCATGATACTTACAACCAACAATACTCTCATGTCATATCGGCTGTCGTATGGTGCCATCAGCCGGGTGACCTTACTTGCTGCTTACAGCGGGGTGGGTAAACGAAAACAGGTTACTGTTGACGTCTCGCCCTTTCTCTTTCACATATTTGTTCTCTTCCCTCTCCTCATCCCGTTTCTAGCGACACCTCCGCAGGCTCATTCTTAAGGGCTAACAGATCCGTTCGCCACCCATTACTTCTAGCTGCAATATCTACAGTTGACTCCGCCTCCAAGACCAAAGAAATTCGAAATTATTCTTCAAACCCCGTCACTCACTTCACACTCGCACTCTGAAATAAGCTGAACAATAGACGGCTCTTGGATGTACGCTGGACCTGCTTCCCATTGATGTGTGCTGTCTATCTGAAACGAGGATTCAAGACCCAAGTACGGTCAGTAAACTGACCTCCCCATCAGTTGTCGCTCGGTTCCAGTTGCGCATCTCTGGTGATCCACAAGCTGCTGATGTTCTAAGCCACCGAGCTCAAGGGTCTCTGGTGGAATGCTTGCCGTTGATAGTCACGTCTGTGCAGTTCGTTTGGCAATGTCTCCGAGGGTATCCCGTAAAAGAGTTGATAGTTGCTATCTGTTTAGTGCAAGGTTTACACCCCAACAGACTGTAGCTCTGATACACTTAAGGACGTATGTTACGACGATTTAGGCGTTTTGTTGCGGGGGGGATAAGAGCTGAGATATTGTTGTGGTTGCCGGGGGTGTGAATGCGCAAGTAGGTACACTAAGTGCTGCTGAGGCTGAGTTTGGTGGTCAACAATAAATAATCATCCAGCTGTAACGCACGTTTGGTGCCAAGCTGCTATGCCACCTGAAGGAGGCTCTAAGGCTGAGATACTGCCAGGTTACCAAGGCTTAGACAGGAGCAGTCGGACTTTCTAGCCAGTAAGTTGGCACCTTAACAACTGAGCTATCTCAAGCTCGTCCAGGTCATCTATGAGTGGAATCGAAACGCATGGACAACCGTGAACACCTGCTGCAGTTATGTGCTGACCACAGACTGCCGCTGTGCAGCACCACTGGAACCTAAGCCACTTGGTCACATGGTGCTTTCGCACCCAAACCAACCTGCAACATAGACAGGCCACATCGCCACCTCACCTGGGTATCGAGAAGCTCTCGGACCATGATGCGAAGCAAGCCTACCAAAACCACCTACTGAAGTCCCTTTCAAACAAGACGTCTCCTGATATTGACTCTCACTGGAAGCGCCCTGCAAGACACTGGGTACTCCGTGAAACGGCCCAACCGAAAAGATCCAAGCACTGGATCTCGAGCAACACCTTAAAATTGCTCGGAGCAGGGACACGTAGTCCTCCTGGTCGGGAGTGAAATAGTGCTACACGAACCGTCGGAATTCAGATGAAAAAGGGTATCTGCGTGGATCGAGAAGCTTGGTAGATCCAGAAAGCATAGGAAATGAAGGAGACGAAGAACCCCAGGAGTGTGCGTAAACTATTTCACTTGATATGCACAGCGGGCCCAAAGAAGACTCCGGTCAGTCAAACAACTGATAACGGCTCGCTTATCTGTGGAAAAGAGGAACGCCTGAATCGCTGGGCTGAAAACTTTCAAGACCAATTTATCTGCAACTGCTCAGCCGAATTCCCAACCGTCAGCACAGTCCTGGACAGTTAACTTGGAACCATCAAGGACTTCGGAAATAAGCGAGTGCCTCTTTCCCCTCAAAGG
>SJOL01008668.1:1098401-1109479 GCA_004794785.1 Opisthorchis felineus
AGGCCAGGCCCCTCAGAGGGGTGAATTTGCCTGAAGTATCCTTGAAAACGTCCGCTGGTCTGTTTCCTCCTGAACTAGGACGGGAGGTACTGAGCCGGTTCGCCCCAAAGCTAGTAAACTACTATGCTTAATCTAACTCTTTAAAAAAACCGCATACCCTGGCCCACGTCATTCGAGCAGCACTGAACTTGAGACTGTCAAACTTCTGACCATCAGCTAATCGCAACCAATGTGGCATGCTTTGCAGCACCGAAATGCCGCAATCCGCTGACTGGCAACAGCACTTGTTCGTATAGTCGGACTAATTGCCGGTGACATGGAAACAATGGATAATTTGCGTCTATTGGATGGGCCCAATTTTTTAGGGGGTACGTTGTTAACCGGTGGCTCATCATTTTTGTTAATCATAAACCTGACCGCGTCGGCGACGTTTTGCAGCGCAAGGTCAGAAGATCTGGTCGTTGCATGTACGTCAGGCTTCCTTGCACCAAAGTGGCTGCCCCACAGTATCGGAGCAGGAGCGTCAAAACCCACCAACCAGTAGCTGGCTTCGACGACCAACAGTCCCTGATTGCTTGCTGGTCCCGTAATGATCACTCCCACTCGAAACTTGTCTAGCAAACTGGGTCAGCATTTTATCACCACCGGTGATCTAGAGTGATCTGCCATCTAAGAAGTAAACTTTTCGACCAAATACAGGTGGATAATAAATGTAAGGACATGCACGACCATTTTAGGGCGAATTTGAACCCAGATTTTACAGTCCATTCTTCACAACCTAGTAAATTATACTAAGAGCCAGGCACACCACTTGACCCTGATGCAGTCTGTGTCCAATTGAACAGATATTCAGGACCAGAGGAACTTAAGGCAGTTCCATGACATATTTTAAACGTTGAGTGGCGTACCTGACCAAACCAACGGATTACATCGTAAGACTGTATTGCTCCCAACTCTGACGTGAGCCGAGGTGACTGCCTGTCAATCACCAGGCTAAACTGGATACTGTGCTCGGGGACACGCTTACGAAAAGCATTATACGCCCGTCAACAGCATATTGGGATTTGAGCATCGTATTGGTGATCAAAAACGGCGGCACCCCACGTTTGTTTGCGCATTGTCGTTAGCTTAATTCAATAACTAACCATGTTTCTCACTTCCACGGATACACTCCCACCAAAGAGCACGTCGATTCCACATTTCAGGCCTCGCTCCAGGATATTGTCAAGCTGAAGCACGACCAAGTGACTAAACTAAGAGGGCCTTGTATCACCTACATTGCTCCACCATTTTGAGACCATGCCGTTTGGGCTCGCAAACACTCCAGCTACCTTCCAACCTTCAGCGCAGTTCCCCCTACGCGGCTTTGTGCCGAAATAATGCTTAGTTTGAATTGATGATACAATCACGTACTCACCTTTAGTCACTAATTTTAGAGAACAACATAGAGTGCCCAAGCGCCTAAAACGTGCCGGCCTCAAGCTGAAGATGCCTGAGCAAACCGCACTGCACCAGTTTCTTCTCCAGTCCATAAAATTACACGAAATGCGACAAAGGAAGGGGGATTGAAAGCAATCCGGGTAGCCGATTGACCGAAACCGCGCTCAGTGGGACAGGTTTTATGGGGCTCCACTCACAGAAAAGCAAGTTTGTGTTCCGCTTTGCGGAGACTGTATCACCCTTCTGCAGACTAACAGAAGAAAATGGGGAGTTCTTGTGGAACTGCGAATATTATGAAACCTTAAAGAAAATAATAATATCCTTCCACTTCTAGATTTTTAGGGCATAACATCGTCACCCATCCTATTCATCCCCGATACAAACGCCAGTGACGTGGCCAGTGGAGCCATATTTTCAAAAACAATATATAGCCAAGCAGTTGGTACGCTTTAAGTTAGCCATTGGCTAGATGTACGGGAAAGGTGGTGCATCGAGAAATGCTGGTCCTCATTTATCTACTTCGGCTTTACACTTCTGATCACTTCTGACCCTAAAAGGCCATCAGCCACACTAATGGTTCCAGGAGCCCATTGTGAACGCCACCTTTTGAAGTAATGGACCAACCTTTGTGACATCATGGAAGATGAGTCAACTTAAACCCTGAGCCTAGCGGTCCTGTGATGCAGGGTTCAAAATTACACTCCAGCCCTCCTTTGTGTTAGGCCACGCGCACAAAACAGTGGGAGAATCCGACAAATGTTTTGTCTGCTACAGCTGCGCCAACTTTGCTTAGTTCTGTTCTTACTGTGAAACTGTGGCCAAACAACTCAACCAACCACCACCCAAAGATCTCCATGTGAGGATTCCTCAACGAGGATCTAAATCAGTTTCTAGGAGCCGGTGTAATCGGCCAGATTCCTGTCGCTGGGGGCGGCCACACGTAGTCCTGTTTATGGTTGACAACTTTACAAAACGATGTGAAGCTCTAATTCTGTTAACCCAAGATGCCACAACCGTAGCTTTCGCCGCAGTTAGAGTGGACACCACTCTGTGAAATCCCAGCAATCTGATACTCAGAACAGAGTCCAATGTTTAAGAACAAGCTGCATGCTGAAGCATGTTGTTTTCTGCAAGCAAACAAGGCTGATATCAAACTATATCACCCGCAAGGCAACACAATTATCGAAGAAACTGATCGTAATCTAACAGCCACCCTTTGACATTTCGTCAATCTTTATCAGGCGTACAAACAGGCTGACTAACTGCCTTAACTCTTGATTGTCTATTGGGCTTACGTCCAGGCCATGACCAAATTTAGTCCACGTTCCCAACATTTCGACATGAGATGCCTCTAGCCATGTGTGTATCAACGCCACAACATTTGCTAATATCACAAGTAGCTGTGGGTACGCATGTGAACTCGGGAAACGTTACGGACCACCGATGCATTATCCAGGGCCACAAATTGCAGTCCAATGGTACAGAAGCATCACTATGATAGGCTTGTCGGCAGCCTCTCTTACGTCGCCGGAGTCTATGTGTGGTTCCGTAGACCTGCGTTACCTCTCGTGCGACGGTCAAGTTCAACTTACCTTGGTACGGCCAATTCATAATCATTCGAGTCCGTTCTCCGACCGTGCCTGTAATCAGGAGTGTTATTCGTCCCAGCTACACACTACATCGCATTAGGAGTAAAGCCAGTTGGTGATATTGATTTGTCTCTGAAGAACGCACAAACGTTCTAACCCGGACGCGTACCTCCGGCTGAGCGCACAAAAGAAGTGACCAAAAACATACTGCTAGACTATGAAGAGGGCATTGAGGTCAAAGCCGTTCCAGAATGAAGGCGGTGCGCCTCACTTCGGGACGAGATGTGGTGAAACAAATGTTCCGCTTGTCACGTAGTCTCTTGTCTGTCTTGTAGATTTCAAGTGGACAACTGTGGCCGTTGGATGTGGAAAAACCTCGACCCTGATCACAAGCACTGTCGTTCGTTTATTTCTTTTGGATCGATGAATCTGTGTTTGTTCCCAGCTACCTGCTTGGGTAGATATTTTGCATTGCGGTTAGTTATGCGGTTTCCTGCCTAGGCAAACGGTACAATTAGGTGTTTTTGGTGATCCTACATATGCCACAGTTAAAAGGTACTTCGGCGCTGTTGAACCACGCAAAGGTGGTCGGGATGTGTGGCAGACCTTTTCCAACCCGCTTTTCCCTGGGAGAAGGCTAATTCGCTAAGCCAATGCATACGGAAATGCCGATCGGCTTGCTTGCTTTCTTACCCTTTTTCAGAAGATTGTGCAGCGTTGCCCCTGGATCCCTTCATATTACAATAATCCGTGGTAAGGGGTTTTCTACCTGTAAGATCCGGGCGGTTATGGATCTCACAGGACGATGGCGGCTATTAGACTATACGCAGTTTGTAGCCAGTAGGCAGTAGGAGCAGAGAGACGTGGGCAGCAGATGATGTATTGAGGACCGACAGGAACTGGTGCTACAGACAAACGGGTTAGTAAGCATCGCGAATTAAGCAAACGTTCAATCAATAATGACGCAAGTAGCAGGAGCGGAAAATAGTCACTGAAGCAGCAGGGATTTCTACAAGCAACAACAGGTAATCGCTAAACGATGTACAAACATACATATACGGGCAGTCTGTCAGTGTGAGTTGGCCGTATAGAGAGATGACGGCACAGAAAATCAGTACGTTTGAGATGTACGGGACTGCCTTCCCGTTGGCGTTGGGACACGGTAGCTTGTGTCACGTGACAAGTCAGATGGCGCGGTTTTGTCCGTTTAAAACAAATCTCGCCAAAGGCTATCTGGCAGGTGCGGTACATGGGTAATACAAAAATTACACCCCTCTAGGTGTCAGGTTGGTGTAGTGCGCAGCGCGTTCGCCTACCGTTCGGGATCTATGGGTTCGATACCCGGTCGGTCCGCTTTTCCGTCGGAGTGGACGCTCGAAAATAAGCACAACTGAGACGAACTTGCAAGCAATGACGGACAGGCAACGAAATATTGACATCAGTTACTGAAGAATAAGCAGACCTTAAGTAGGAGAGAAACAGGGAGGAAACGAGCAGCAAGGAAACAAACGGCGTCATAATAAACGGGCGTACGTCACGCTACTCATGAGTAGTCAAAACACAAAAGAAAATTACCGTCGTTCACCGTTGATTCACAAGGAGATGCAACACTACCCTTTCTCCGCTTGTAACACTTTGGATTTCCCAGCATGATCAAACCCTGGAAGGAGGCTCAAACCAGTTTAACCCACGAGGTCTTTGCAACACCCAAAGTCTACCAGCTACTAATTGAGCAAGTAACTAAATTACTATCACTACAACCAGTGATTGAACCCCAGGAGTGACAAACCGGAAAACGACATAGGGAAATTGGTTTGCCAAGAAACGCCTTCTCTGAACCATCGGGACAGACGAACCTAAATCCCTTCTATAGTGCGTAAATCTAAGGAACACTCATGCGCGACCCCACGGACTCAAGATATGAGGATTCAGACGACGGTACTAGTTGAACCCTGGGGTCGTAAGATGGTAGGGTTTCTCTGTTTCATGTCGATTCGCGGTCAACCACTAATTGAAATGGTGCTTGACAAGGCACCCCCGACGGCGTTATCAGTGCGGGAGATATGCGTGATGTGGCGGTAAACCGCTAGATGAAGTCCAGATGTCGCACCATCTGAGACGGATATCTGTCACTCAACGAAGTGAGAAAACCTTTAAGGGAGGTTGCGGTTGTTGAATATCGTGGAAGACATGTTGTTAACAGACAGGTAGACAGCAAGGTGTCTGCGACCAAACTTGCTGTGGAAATTTTCGGCTTCCGAGAGTCGTCGAGGAAACGACGCCGGCAGGTGTCAAAAGTGCTGAGGGGCTACTAAAGAACTCAGCCCAAGGCAACGTCCAATGTATCAGCAACTATGCCTAGTGCTAATGGGCCTTGTTGATAAAGTAGGGTGGTCTTTGGGACACTTTTCTTAACCTTCTTGAAGGTAGTGAAGACAGCGCCAGTAGTCGGGGCCGATTTCGGATTTCCCCAAAGAACGTGGGTACGAATCGACGGACCTAATTCTGAGGGCCAAGGAAAACGCCGAAGTTAAGCTGCGGTGACAGGCACCAGAAACGCGCGGATTGCGGCAAATTCAATCTGATACCAGACTGGTCAATCACATGACTGGAAAAGAGCATTGGCCTACACCCAACTGTGCTTTGGTTAAGTTCATGGTGGCGCTTTTTGTAGATGTTTGTGAATTCACAGTAATCCGCGTAATGCCACTTACGATTCCAGCTGAAGACGAAAATGGATGGCAAAATCCAATTCAGGGACGACTGAGTCGATCGAGCGGTAAAATATCTGTGAGGCTTCGCTCAAAATAAATGACCCCGAAGAATTTCAGGGAGGTTAAATGGTGTAGTGGCAGCTGTCGTAATATTCTGCGGTGCGAGCGGCATCTACTGGGAAGCCCGCACTATAGCCATTTTGCTGAAGACGGTGGCCGTAGCCAGTGGCCCAATACGTTCACGTGTGTGAGATCAGTTGGCAAGAGATAGTCCCATAGACTTCTGGAGGGGTGGAGGATACCTGCCTCCAGCAACCAAGGGAATTCTGATCCAATTACGCAAAGTTTACCCGGGGCAAGTCGTCTAAGACGTGCATATAACAGAGGTCACTGCGTGAGAATAGAATGTCCTAATGATGTTATGGCACCGGGTATGTCTCGCAAGCGTCGAGCGAGAACGTGAAAATTTTTGGGTATCTCTAGGTACGAATGATCAGTGAGAGTGACTGGGAATACTAGAGAGTGGCCGAGCAGGAGTGAAGCAGGGGGATCACATGCGACGTGCTTGCGATCTTTATCGGGGTGTACTTGATGTTGACCGTCGAACAAAAGGCCAAGGTGCTTAAGGAATTCAAAGCCGATTATTACCCTTCATCCGCTAGGATGAAGGTCCACACCAGGCGTTGTAAGTGTGTGGTCTCGCTGGTTCCGCGTTTTCTGCCGTAAGCGTGGACGGATATTCCATTAGCTGTTTGCAATTCGATGAACAAATCGACGGATAAGGCGTTCATTGGATCAGATGGTACACCGGCTCCATTGCCGACTAAGAACTTCGTGCCGCTATGCCTACTGGCTACGTAAAATTGGAGAGTGGAGTAGGTGCGGCTGAGCAGTGTAGTCGCGTATGCAGGCCGGCTTGGTCGTTCCTCTGAGCTAAAGTAAAGGAACGCTGCCGAGTGCAGTTTCCTACGCGCTTCTGTGCATGACGCTCACGATACTAGCGGAGCGTACGTGGAGGAGATGGTGAACATCTTGACGAGTGGTTGCGTGACTAATTTGTCGGCCTGAGTGACTCACAAGTAAGTTTTTGAAGGAGGCTCCGCACGTCAGCCTCTAAAGCCACTATTCAAGAAGAGTAGGTGGAAACGGAAGGCAACGGTTTTGGGAGTTTGCAGTAATTCATCGCGCTATCCGAGATTTTCGCCATTCTATCCAAGTTTACTGGTCCATCTGGAGCCAGAATGGTTGGAACGGGGTATGACAAGAAACTCGGACCAATTTCTTGGGGCATCACGTCATCATGCTTTGCGTCAGTTGAAGCTTTCACAAAAAAAGATGATTTTGGAGACGCTTGGTCAACAGGGCCGCTCTTTAGATGCACAATGCTTTTAGCTGCAAAATCTTTGCGAGTGGAGTAAAACTTTTTACGCCAAAATGTTGCATTTTGTTGTGTCTGCTCAAACCAAAAATCCTAATCTACCTTCATTCTGTCGCAATTTGTTTTAAGTAATATCCTTTCTAAAGGTTTTGTGCGCATTCGACTTTGAACGTGTCGTTCTATGGATTCAGAAGTATTTTCACATGTTTGTTGAGAAATTGGGGGCCGTATCCTTTTCATCCTTCACGGCGTTTTGGGAAAGCGTTAAATGAATACATGAAGGGTAATTAAGTGGTATTTGTGCGTTCATCCAGCAATCAAAGCGCCAACACTGTTTTGCGGTACGAATGGGAGCACCACAAATGCAGCAGGTGGCTTTCAAGACGAACAGAAAGTCGAGGAATCCGAAGAAACCAGCAAGTTGAGCGTGTTTTCTGATAACAAACAGTACACGAAGCGCCGGCTGTCCAGTGCGTCTTTGTCTAAGGATGCGGAGGAACCATACATTGGTCGCCTCTCCTTATCCTTAACACAACCGTAAGGTTTCTAAGTTTTTGCACGGTCGTCTTCCGGTAAATCAACGGCTGATAGAGGAGGATTTGGGGACCTGCATGGTCCTGCTGAAGTATGGAGCGCTGTCGTGTGAGCTGCGTCAGTTTGTGGCCGATGAATTAGGCAAGGCCCTTGACACTCAAGACATGTACATCTACCTCCTCAAGTGTCAGCAATCCCTGTTGTGTAATTGACGGATAGTTGGGTCGTATTGTGGCGGATAATATGCCTTCGTACCTGGCAAAACTTTGGGAGTCCGGACGTGTACTTCTATTGGAGTCGGGGGAAGGTCACTACTGCCACATATGCTTCGCTAGATGGCAGCAGGTAGCGCTGTTCCAACGCTTCCTGGATGTAGAAAAAGTCAATGGAACACACTCGGGAAACAGTTTTGTGTAAGTCTTTTTAAAGCAACCAATATCTGGCCTGTAGATACGAGCTCTACACCTTACTGATCGCAGATGGCTATGCATGTCTTTGTGGAAAGCAAACAATTTGCACCCATACGCAACTGTCTGCCTTGTTCAGAAAATGGTGGGTGAGAAGAATCAAGTAAGGATCTTTGCCATGGACAAGCTGGTGGCACAAATGCGAACAACAAGTGTAGTGTTCGTCTGCGACGTCATGTCGTGCTAATTTCATATCAGAAAAGCTATCGGGAGGCACGTGTGTATCATATAACATCCATGTATTTTTGGTCACAGACACTGCGGACAGCTGGCATATATTCCACCGTATGGCTTGTTTGGACAATGCCATACAGTAAATTTTTTATCATAATACGAGCACACAGATTCCGGCAAGATCCGCAAATTCTGCGCCGCATGGACCCGCGACTCGTCTCCTCTCTTACGACCCACTGGTTTTACATCATACGTAAATGGACACTCGGGATGGTGCACTTTGTTAATGGGGTCGACAGTCATCTGGAGAATGCATACGGCTGCTTAGAAAACCGGGTCTACCACTCAGATACATTGGAGCACGCCGTACACAGGATAAATTGGCACGCTTGATGACTCATGCGGTAATATGAGATGCATACGTCATATCACTGTGGCTCCCAGGGGAAACCTGGGGAAACGGCCATGTTTTGAGCGTTGGCTGTCGAAGGACTACGTATGCATGTTCCCTCGTTTTGAGGCACTTGGGGCCACGACCCCTAGGGATGCACCATCATAGTGTTGGAACGAACAAAGTGAGGTTAACCTAAGTTAACTAACTTATAGTTCGCGGTATAAACAATGAGGTGCTCCCAGACGAGTGACACCTGTGCTGGGGAATGCACATGCCCATTCTACCGGGAAATGTGGCTCCCTGCATCCATTTGTTCTCTGTATTTAGAGACCAGTTGGTTCCAAGCAGTAAGAAACATTCTTCATGGACGTTTTCTTAGGTTACGTCCTAATCCGCCAACAGTAGCTTTCGGATTACAACCCACTGGAACAAGGTGTGCCCCCTACACTTGTTCCCAAACCACCGCCGACAACCTTCGACGGATTGCGTAACCAACAGAACCGAGTGGTGGATAAGCTTCAGGGGCTGAAACCCAGGTGGGACACAGCCGCCATTTAGAAGTTGCTTTTACAAGGGCTAATCTTGCTGCACGAAAGCTCAACATCTGCAAAGGATGACCTGTTGTCGGTGGTCGAGGATACTGCACCTCAACCCAGGTGGCGGTCTAGGGACACAGACTTGGGCTTTTGTGTGCTTTGTGACCGGCCGACCAGTACCAGTGACCACTAGTGAGCAGCCGGTCGCGTAGCACGTCACGTCGAATGTTGTGATAGTGGACCTTTCCCGCTGAGCGGTGTTGCTCTTCGGGCTTGTCCTAAAGATGAATCCACAGATGAATAGTTTAATTTTGGCCCTTAATCCCCAGCCTGTCCAGAAAACGCAAAGGTGTGCCTGCCAATCGGTCCGCAAAGAAGGCGTCTTATGATGTTGACTTGGACTGAAGCACAGAATCACAGCACAGTAGGTACCGGAATTCTGTGTGCGCCCGTATTTTTGGCTCCAAGGCGGAGCTGCAGGCGTGAGTAAATGTCTGACCACCGGGGCTAACGCCCTAGAGCGCCAGCCAGAGGAGAGGGACGACGATGATTTCATGCGACTCATACATGACCCATCAGCTCCAGACAGTTCGTTAGTTGATGAGACTTCATGCATTTCATATAAGTCTCGTGTTTCTGAGGGTTATAGTCTGTAGGCACCAACCTGCAGGAAATCACGCAGTGCGAATCAACCGATGAAGATGGCGTTGTGTAAACAAACCTCTACGAGATTATCGCCGCTGAAGTGCTCCCTGTATAAAGTAAGTATTGCTCACTATTTGTCAGCCGACTGACGCATACTGATATTTCGATAACCTAACTTATATCTTCCTCCCATTTCAGGACGTCAACAGCTTAATGAACATTGCGCACCAGGAAGTTCATACGCTTTCCGGCAGGACATACGTACTAATCAACAAGACCAATACAATTCAACTTTTCGTGTCGTACAATTAAGATTTTCGAAATTTCGCCGTAGAGATGGATTGGCGTGATCCGGCCAGCTAATTCGTCATTGTGGATTCTTGGTCGAATGTTAGTCGTGTGTGTCAGCTAGGTTCGTCCAGCTTTCCGCCATTACCGATTACACGGCCGTCCTGACTTATTTTGCCGGTTAGAATGGAGAACTCTGCTGTTTAACAACAAACTTGCATGGGTCCTCAACATCTGCAAGCCTTACGTTTTTCCAACCTCGCACGGTTTGTCCGTCGATAATGAATGCGTCTTCCGCGATGACAACTCGGAGCAACAATTACTGAGGTCCCTGAACATATTATTTGGTATTCGACCAGTAAAGCAGATATAACTAGCAAAAAGTATTTACAGAAGTGGCACCTCCGCATATTTTGCATCCACAGGGGCCATGTAGTTTCCAGATAGCTCAATACAGTATTTCAGCTGCAGAACTATCCGCAAGTTTCGTCCATTATAAGCGATTCACGTTTTTACCGCGATTCACGATATCGTATTACATTAGGCACCGTTTTCACAGCCGGTAGAGAATAATGACCTTGAAGATTCGCTCACTTAAACAAAGCACCCTTGCAGATAATTTGCAGAACAGCTCGGTATTCATAGACATTCTCCACTATGAAGTGGTAACTTTGGAAACATCGTAGCTTTCGAGAATTCAATTCCATTGTGCGAATACTTAGTGTCGTCGCTAGGCAGCGTGCCACAGTATGACTTGTGTACGCGCTCATTATATAGAACGGCAGTGATGTTAAGCATTACGGTTTTGAGTATGGCATTGAGAGCTTTTGAGTGATAGTCGTTCAGAATATCTATCGCTTTCTCTGTGACTGCCTGTGGTAGTGTCAGGATAACCGAGCCATTCTTAATCATCTGCCGA
>SJOL01008668.1:1124036-1147902 GCA_004794785.1 Opisthorchis felineus
CGCAAACCGTCACACCACGGTAAGGTCCAGTCTCTTCGTGACCTGATATACATAGGACTGCAACGTATGTGACATATCTGGAACTCAGGCTCCTTTAATCAATGGGACCTAAAGTTCTAGTAATTTAATGACATTCCATTTTAGCGTCCTGACATCTCGTAGAAAATATGAAGCAAGATGCTTGATGTGTGGAAATTACTGTAATGAAGGTGGATGAGGCTGGGGCGTTGGTGTACAATTATCAAGTCATTCGGGGAAGCTGACTGACGGAGGAGCCAAGCTCAGAGCCTATAGATGTTTCACATACCCCTACAAAGCTATACTTCCTGTCATTCACCTGAATGGAATATGTTAAGAGGCCTAACAGTTCAGCGAACTTCAAACAGGCCTTTATTTGCAATCAAGTGGAGAGGAACCGATTGAGAAGCCATCGTTTCATAAGGGCTTGGTAAACAATCGGTAGTTTTTTGTTTAGCAAGCCCTTCTGAAACGAGGCCTTTATTTGGTGCTCTGTGTAAATCGCGATATGTGGCTGTTTCGGCAAAATGAGACTTAGAGGAACGTTTAGTTAAAACCAAACTCTTTCTCTCGTTTAGACAAATCTGCTCGGTGATATTCCTTCCCATACTTTCACATTTCTTAGTTGCATCATCACATATTAAAAGATTTACAAGAAAGGTGGTTTGCGAAGCATGAAATTTTGTGCTTTCTTCTTGCAGTGCAAAACTATCATTAAGGTGTCACTGGAATATATCAAGATCCTCTTCGGAGAACTGGGACCCAGGGGTGTTTGTCAGGTGAGCACTGAATTTGAGCAGATTCGCATGTCATGCTTCTAAGTACACCACGAAAGCTTTAAGCATATTGAAAAGGCAATAATTCTGTATGCGTATTCTCCATTGATTTTAGGCGATCAGGCTTTGTTTACGTGAGTTGACATTTTTGAGAAGATGACACTTCAGCCAGTGGACGAAATGCTAATAGGTGTACGTTGTTTGCCATCAATTTTTCGAAAAATCTAGTCCTCAGGATAACGAAATTAGACACGATAAAAGTGTAATATTCTATGGGGATTTGATTCCGTGTCTGGACTTTACACAACAGGTGCTAAATTATTAATCATTTATCCCTCTCTCATTATTAGCACTGGCCTCATCAGTGGTTTAATCCATAATATGCTTTTCGAAATGGGATCACGATAAAACTTTCCGTTTTTCAAAGGCATAATACAATGTGACCATGGGCTAGAACAATATACTTATGAGTATTTTAACATTGCTAAAGAACGGCTGATGTTAGAAACATCACTAACGAAGTTCGGTATGCATCCGCTACCGATTTTCCGGTCGAAAGTGATCGGACCACTGGACGACTGCACATAGATATGATAGCGCGGACGGTTTGCAAGGAACCGGGTTAGTTACAATGGCTGAGCCAGTGAATCTGACGTAAACTCGAAGGAGTAAGAAGAGCAGCCAAACCCAAAAACATCCATCAGGTGGTTTAAGCATGATGGCATTTTAATGAGCATTAGAACTACAGTAGACATTATTTGGATATTAGTTCAGAAATTAATTCACCACCCCTAGAGTTTCTATACCCCAAAACGTTGTAGATTTTTACAGAAGTTCTAAAATTCAATAGAAGTCACCCCCAAACCGCTACAGGGATCGATTTCAAAGCACATTTCCCACTCAATCATCATTAGATCTCCTGATCTCACACATTTGTTGCTCATTCCCATGACACTAGTGTAACTTGTCAGAACGTGTGGATGGTAGCAATACACCGAGGTTTCGTACACGAAAGCGTGCGTAGGCCAAAACAGGTGCGTTCCACTTGTTCCCTAAAATAGCAGACTTGGTGCAGGTCCCAAAGAAGAGTTGAATATGAATGAAAATTTTCCAATAATTTACCCCATAAAGCGCTGATGTGCCGTAGTTTTCTGTAGGTTCCTACATCTTGCTCGAAACTTAATGGATAGGGAAAATAAATCTGATACTTTGCTCATCATCGTTTGACGTCCAATCAAGCCACTGCGGCCAAACGGAGCGGAAGTAAGACGATGTAGGAATGATCAATAATGAGGTGGCAGGATATATCATCGATTGTCGCAACCCAGGTGCAACACATGTGCAGAGGACTTTAAAGAAAAACCTTTGAGCTAATTATCGATAAAACGAAGTAAATCAAAGCCAGGTGAAATTCAATTCTCATGCTACCCGGTTCTAAACGGTTTGTCCGATTGCACCAGATAGCTGTGCAGTGATTGGCCAGAGTCCTATGGGTGCTGCAACAAGGGATCAC
This sequence comes from Opisthorchis felineus, assembly GCA_004794785.1. NCBI lineage: Eukaryota > Metazoa > Platyhelminthes > Trematoda > Opisthorchiida > Opisthorchiidae > Opisthorchis > Opisthorchis felineus. The sequence continues at coordinate 1,126,344 of SJOL01008668.1, forward strand.
TTAAGTCGCTGAGGCATGCTGGTTGTCAACGCAGTGGATGCACATGTGGCGAATCACTTAGGTGGGTAGGTGGGACAGGCAACAATCTGCCTCGGTAACTGAGTTGATAGAACTTGTGTTCGGCAGGATGATGTAGATCGGGTCTACCCCCAGTAATCCTTTTTCGTATGTTCACACACCTGCACTTAGTACCTTGAGATCTACCAAATCCTCCATATCAGGACCAACCTGGATGGATCACCAATAAATTCAACTAATTCTACTATTTACAACCAAAACAGACTCTCAAGCACCATCGTCATCAATTTTAGTGTGATATGACTCAATTTTTCTCTCATTTGCAAATGTTCACCGGCTTTTCCCATGTCCATCGCCACTGGACCTCGGCCTTTTACGACCACGGTTTTATTGAATTGTCACGGTAAACGTTCATGGATCCAAGCTAATGTACGAGACTCAGAAACAGAACTCGGTCAACATGCAGGGAACTGACTGAATTAGCCCCTCCTAGAATTGCTGGCTGAGTTTTTCCGTTGACAATCCATCAGAGAACCACCTAATTAGGCTTGTCCCGGGAGTCTTATTGTTCGCATGAATCCACAAGAATAGTCCAGATGAACTTTTCCCGTCATTGAATACCACATCGCTGTAGTCTGAGTTCCAGGGGAATCTCGGAGACTGGACCGGTGGTGACCTGAAAACTCATGGTCACACCACACTTCTGACTGCGAAAGGCTACTGCATGTTCCGGTCACTGAGGGGGAGCTTCACACGGTGGACCGCAGATACCGTGCAGAAATTTATTTTGACCTTCATATGGCCGGCGTTCTTTCCCGTGACTAAAACGGGAAATCCACTGCCTGCACGTAAGCAGGGCACCAGGACGATCCCAGACATACGCAACTTCATCTGTATCGAAAGGTGTTTATGTTTTGACCTGCGCACCCTTGAATACATTCAAATGCGTCTAAACCTGATTTTTATCTTCAGATCTGTCTAGGTCGAGTTGCGCATTGAGCTAGAAGTGTTCCTGTTCTAATTTAGACGACTCAAAGGAGAGGACATCCTTTCAAAACGGAAGAGTTACATTTGTAACACGCCAAACCTCTATTTTGCATCCGCGAGGCTGTGGAACGGTAGAGAATTTCGTAACGCCACTTTCGGTCACTGCATTTAAACAGGCACTGGATAAACATCGTGGTGCAATTTAGGCACCTAGAGATGCGAGCTAACACCTGGTGATCTATATTGTCGAATTCTGAGGATAATTCATCTTACCGCATAACTCGAGTGCAGTGGATTCACAGGATGGAACTGACACATGCCAAGTCACCTTCTGCTGTCCAAAACCTGAAGCTTATTGAACTTAAGGAAACGCTTACCAACATGCCATATATTGGCGAAATACACTCATTTGCAAATCAATTTGGTTTTGCGGGAGACTCACCTGAAACCCAGCTGAATCTCTCGTTTATGATATTTTTAACCAAACTGGTTTGCAAATGAATGTATATCGCTAATTTCGTGCAATTTTGTTTAAAGTAGAACATAAGGTTGACGGAAACTCAGGGACTGCGCTTACCTGATGAAACCCAAGAAGGGCGAAACCGGTCATGGGCTGTCGGAGAATTTTCAGCAACCTTATGAGCAGCGTATTACGTCTATTCATGCCATGTATAAGTTTTGCCCAATTGACGCCTGATTATCCGGCCTTTGTTGCATATACCGGCTGGACATCGTTCATTAACACTGGGCAAGTGCGCATCACTCAAAATGCGGGTCGCGTACCTGGGCGGAGTACACTGGCCGGGAACATTCGGTCGTGTTTAGTGTGCAAAACTCCTCCGAGACCGCATGTATTTCTCGATTTTTCCGCTTCCATACAACGTAGTGCAGTCAAACGTTCGACCCGCACCATCCAGAACAGGTTTTCGCTAAATATGTAGTCAAAATCGATTTGGTTTACATCATGCCGTTCGGTGACAGGGTGTGAGACTATCAAAACCATTTCAATTATTCAGTTGATCACAGCTTTTCAGCTGCACTCAGCAAGTGCAGTTTTCAGACGGTCAGCTTCAGGGGCACGAGCGTAGTGTTCTCGACAGTGATTAGCACTCACGAGGTAAACAAGTCAATTATTCACCGGAGTCGGCGAAAGTTTGGGGCCTGAATCCCTGTTGGCTTTGGTGGAGAGAAAACATATCTGCGACCACTAGGGTGCCGAAACAAATAAAGGATGCATTGTAAAGAAACTGTCTAGATCGTAGATCTTTACAAAGTGGTTTCCGAGACAATCCTTCCGATCAGAGTTCCAAAGAAATCAGAATTTTCCGCAAACCCTGTACGCCAGCGGTACAGAATTTATTGAGTTGCATGCTTATCCAGATAACCGTTAGCTCGAATATGGCATAAGCCCCCCTCATCTGACTTGGAGGCTGGGCATAACCGGCAAGCAACTTGACGTTTTCTGAGTCTGATATACACGAACCTGAACAAACAGTACGATTGAGCAAAATACTCATGAAACATGGAACCAAGTAAACGGAAACTTGTATCTACTGGAATCATGACTGGAAGAAACTGGTGTTAGGTGATTTTAAAAGGGTCCAGGTTTCGAATGAACTCGAACTGAATGAAAAAAGCGGAGATATTACAATAAGCGAGGTCACAATAATGAAGCTTTCATAGCTTTAGACACCTTTTGTAGTAGGTAAACGACAGAAACGCTAACGCAAACATCATGTTGGAAGATCGCGTCAGCGTAGATTGATCAGTTTCCATTCGTCCATGAAGAGCAAATCGGAAGAGATAGTTCAGTGTAGTAAAACCTTGATTCCTTCTGTTTCATTAACAAGAACATTGTTTCTATCCCAGCTGTATGAACACGGGTGAGGAAAGTAGGCCATTCAAAAACCTAGAGTACATAACGGTAACACCTAGTAAATCTAGAACCGCGAAGGTTCCTCCGATAGCATAGATGAACCATACAGGAGGACCAGGGATGTGTGGTAGAATCTGTAGACAATACTTATTTCACAATTCAAAGAGCAGATATTTCGTGGTGAAAAGTAAAAGATGCCACATATTCAGGAACGTGTCAACTTTCTCGCTCACCTTAAAACAGTCTTAGTAGCAGCTCACACTTTTTGGCGGGCAACATGACAGTTAAGGATTTCTGCGCACACCGACTGTAAATTCAGGACTGACCTGTCTAGGGCTGATATTTAACATTTGAATAAATTAAGGCCAGAAACTCGGATGTTTTGTGACCTGTGTTGGCCGACCAGCCGGTTATTTGAATCATCCGTCCAAGAAGGTTCTGATAGCATTTCGCACCTACCACTTGAGTAGTACACTGTGTTTAAATTGTTCTCATTTCCGATTTTCGTCTAAACAAAAATTAGCAAGTGCTTCTAATTTTCCTTCGCACTTTTATCTCGTTGAGTTAATAATAGACAAATCGATAGGCGTCTGTGGGAATGTAGATTTTTTATCGTTAATCTGTTCGCTAAGCTAGATAATTTAATTGCGCACCTTCAATTGAGTTATTGGTCTCTGCTATCTACCGGAAAGTCATGGCTACCAGTCACTCTGACTGCGTACACCCTTTTGATTCATCTTGTTGAAGAAGAGTCTGACGCCACCGTTACACTCTTTCTTTTAGCTCTGCGAGGCGAAATGTCATTAAATGGAGTGAGTTCATCAGGTGCTCTGTGGTAGTTACCTACCATAATGTCTTACGGGAATCTGACTAACCTAGCTGAAGAAAATGCAAAAATGGTCAATTTCTGCTTCACTCTGTTACAATCTACTCAAAATACTGAGACAATTTTTCAATGGAAGAGTTCACACCAGTGTTACTTCGTTTTGGTAGTAGACCCCTATTTGATTTATAACTGTGGAATAGTACTTTTCTTTGAAAAAAATACTGAGACAAAATCATATAGTTTCTTGAGTATTTTTCTGAACAGTCGAATTGAGAAAACCGAAGTTTTGCTTCAAATCATTGGAGAACACCAACTGAATTGTTGAATTATAATTTTGCTAATTTACTACTCGTGCTTCATAAAAACACTCAGAAGAACTCAGAAGAATTTTTCTCACAGCTAGGGTCAATGCCTATGTAGGGAGCTTAGGAACAAACCGGAAGGAAATCGAAAACACTAAGATAAACGTGCCTTGCAATCAATAAAAAAATAAAGTGAGTATGACAACATTCCCACCTACTACATATTGTCAGTAGTCCACAACTTAGCTGGTTGTGTAAGCTTCATTGGCTGTTCCCTTGAACTACAGCCTGTTGTCTTGAGGGACTTCAAAACCCAGTGATTTTTGCAAGTACGTCTGGGTGTGCAATTGCTAACCCTTCAAGTGTCAGCTATTCTTCAGCTAGTTCGTCATCGAGATATCACTTCACTTCGTTTGTGCTTCAAACCTTCGAGGGTTACTCTTGGATCAAGAGCAGTTCAGAAAATACCATTCACGACTGCTTGGTTTCACAACAGAACTTCCAAGTGATGTAAATTTCCTGCAGTACTTGCTTCTGTAAAGTCTGAAGACCCAATGACATTGATCTTTTTTAATGTAGAGTTGCTAATTGTTGATTTCAAAGCGGCGGTCCTGTACCCTCAAAACTGGATTTCATTAGCCAACTGAATTTGACCGAAGCTGAATATACAACTGTTTTGTCCATATTGAGATTCATTAGGATTGCGCCTCATATTTTTTGTTTTTCATTTTGATGGAATGGAAACTACGAAGCGTTCACACACACACACACACACACACACACACACAAGATGAACTCATTAGGCCGTAATGCTTCATAGATTTGGCAAACGCTCCACATTATGTGGTAGACCCCAGGCTGGAAATTTTTTGACCCGCGTTACATAACCCGGCGAGCAAACTAGGTTCAGGTGTATAGATCAACCTGTCAGGTGTCCTTGGGTTGGCTATTCTACCACTTCTTGGCAAAAGTGTGCTACTAGGTCGTTTTCCATAGACGCAGAAGAACAGCAGAATGGACCTCCCAATCGCTTACTAGGATATTTTGTTTGTACGTCATTCGCTTTGAGAAAAGTATTTGCTCAAGAAAATGAGCAACTTCAAAATAGTACTTTTATTGAGTATCTCCATCCAGATGGCGAAATTCATTTGATCTAACATTCAACTAGTTCCATGAGATCAGGTGTGTGAGTTGTAACACAAGATCCTTCATCCACATCCAAGCGCACTTAGGGTGATACCTATAAGAGCCATGTTACATGATAACTTAAATGCTATTTTTTCGGTGGTGGTAGAGAAACTGTGCGATACCTACAACCAGATTGACAGCTAACAGACACAGTAAAGTACATATGCCTATAAATTGGCTGGCCCTGATTCAGTTGATTTAAAATGTCAAAAAAACATCCTTGAAAATGCAAAATACCAGTTTAAGAAGGAACACTTACTTCTTGATGCATGACGCCTAAACCCAACAAACAGGCTTTAGGCATCTGTGTCTATAAGACCTTGTTTCTTTTGCCTACAAAATTCGTATCTTGCTTGGAAAGGCGGAAGTTCACATTCCATTAAATATAGACTTAATGCTTTGTCCCGGCTGCAAGTTGTGTTTGTGTCCTTACATCTTTACTTAGTTTCTCCAGATCTGACAAAAACTCTGACATTCTGTTTTCATGAATGGACCACAAAATAGTCTAGGAATGACCACTGCATTTTTCAATCAACAGCTGGTCCAAAAATTTGCGTTGAATACACACTCCCGTATTTCCATCCTTCTTCGTGTATCTATGTCAGACTTAATCCTAATTACTGATTCAGTGCAAATAGGATGACAGTGTAATACTTGGCTGCACACACGCGGCCTGTCGGAAGGCTATCTGAACCCCACAGGTGAACCTTAATCTACTTACTGGGTGATCTCAGGAGGGCTCACTGTCATTCATTGTAGTAAAGCGTCAGAACATGGGAGTCTCTCTTGTGCAAGAATAACTGTAGAATGTTTTGTTCAGCAGCTCTTCTCTCCTTATTGTGAATATGGTTCCTATTCCATGATCCTCCACAATGAAGTATTTGAGGCTGACCCTCTAAAATAACTTCAGATGGTTCCCTTAGATTTAGCCCACCTACATCACTGTCACAACTCAGCATTTTCAAATCCCAGGCCAAGTATGCTTCATCCACTGCCCTTTCTTACCACATCCCTTTCTTATTTTCTGGACTACTTCAGTAACACTGTTACGTTATGGTACTGCCCATGAAGCCTGTGTCCAAAAGCATTAGGGTGAGAAAGGATGCATTTGTCAACTTTGCGGTCAGCGGTCCAGGCGACTCTTGTTGGAACTTTTCTCCCAAACACAATCTCTACCCTTCTCTGCCTAAGACTGCTGCAGTCGGTCAAAGCCCAGAGTCATCTTCGTCTTCCTCAACTCTGTCCTTCCCTACATTGCCTGATACCTCGTTAATAGTATCTTTTTAACAGGCAGTTTGAATTCACGGCTCCTAGCTAGGTAAAATACCTGTGAAACTAAATTTTTGCATGATTCCTTCTTTTTCCGTGTTTCCTTTTGCTCTCCCAACTTCGTTGTTACTTTTATGCTTACAATTCTTTTCCCAATACACGAATCTCTGATTGACTTGACTAAGACAGAGCCGATTATTCGACCAGTGTGTGCACACAAAATAGACTAAAGTTGCAATGTCATTAAAGCACTTAAATATTTGTCTCAATGAGTAAACACAAATGGAGTGAACCGGATGAATGCGGCAGATAGATGAAAAGTGCAAGCTTCACTGAAACAGTGAAATTAGGTCACAATCCACTGGCACATTGAGTGAAATGAGTATGGTTTAAGGAACAAGCTGATAGAAAATTTGTGATAATTTGCAACGAACAGACCAGTGTTGTGTTCGAAAAGAGCGCTCGCCCCAATCAGTGTGCGCGTGCTGCGTGACAAATGTCCAATGAACGATCAGCTTCTGGATCCGGGCTTGTGAACATTCATTTGCATCGCCTACCGATCAGCACATTTGATTGTTCGCATCCACTGAACGATTACACATGGTGCAAGTGTTTTATCCAGTGTCTTCTTACTCTACATATCATCCGGCGCCGTACGCAGCGAGAAACTGTTTTCTGCAGCTCCGTGATTTCTGGCGTTTCGTACAGATAAGCCAGCCAGCGACCAGTCCGCATGTCTGTTGGCAGCCTTAAAAGCAACACAGCGTCGGATTGAATTCGCATTTTTTCTGACCAAAAACCAACACGTAAGACGTTTTCTATGAACTACAACAACTACGATTATCGCCTGAAGGCACTCCAAGCACATAGGTTTGCCCCTATCCGCGCCTTTCACGAGGACCGTGCAAAACCCGAAACATTCATATAGCGTTTTATTTGCTACCAGTCTCTAAATTTTTTCACGGAAATGGCAGCAACTAAATCACTGGATATAGTTTCATTTGAATTTATTATGGTCTGATTTTTGTTCGCATGAGGAATGACTTATCAAAACATATCGAATGGGTTTGAGAATGGTGAGTCTCTCTGTAAGCCTAGGTTACTCGACACCATGCTTTAGGTCTTCAAGTATTGTAACTGAAATTCATTTATTGGTGTTTGTTTTCAAGGTGACGGAAAGTAAGTCAAAAGCTTTATCCTCGCTTTATTCCCCGCTTCCTTGACAACTAGCAGTGAGAGGTGTTGGCAAGACCCAGTATAATATCCAGCATTTACGCGGCGTATCGTCGCATTGTTGCTTCATCCTGCTTTACGTTTTCAGCAAGAGATCCCTGAATATGATTGAAACTTATCAAATCCTTCGACAGCATTCTGTGGCTATACATCGCATAACTTACATTGGCGCAGGCAGCAGATGAGCATGTTACAGGATGTACAGTGAAGGGATGAACCAGCGACTTGGGCGAGAAACTGGGCTACTCCTGGGGAAGTTATCTCAATTGGTGATGGTCCTTCACATGGGCTTTGACGTCAGATGAATGTTCAGCAGAAATTATGTGGTCTATTCTCTTTTTTCTGCCATTCGAACTTGTCAGAGATATCCGCTTCTACCCATCTGAAGAATCCTTATATGGGTGAAACATCTAGTTTGGTCGGGTCTTTCCGACCCGAACGACTTCTGTTGGTATTTCGAGGAGGTCTGGGAATTTTAACGGAGGTTTCGTCCCATAAGTGAGGCTAACCTATGCTGAAAAGCCGAGAAGTACTGCACAGCTGTTTCATCCTTATTGGGAATCATCAGCAATGCGCTTCCCACAGAACCCGAGGCTGCGATTCGCCGGCCAGTGGTTGAACACTTAATTGTTTGCCGGTAAGCGGATGATTTATTACCTCACATTTAGGCAGGATATCGCGCCACTCACCCTTCCATCACGGGAAATGCACCACGTGGTCACTTGTCGGCTGGCATCTCGGGGCGCGTCTTCTCACGTGGAGGGTTCACTCGTGGCATGGATTTTTCTCCCTTCTGAGCTACTTATAGTCTGTTGGTAGTGTGAGGAGATTTCGGACTTTTCAATGGAGATTTTGTTCTGAATGTGAAGTTAGTATCTGGTAATGTGTTGGAATATTGGTTGCTCGGGTGCACTAATTGGTAATTGATCAGGTGGCTGTTGATCTGTTCGCCGAGTTTGGCTGAAGATGCCTCCTCGAATGGTGACGAAATGTTTGCAAATCAATTGCCAAGCTCGGCGAACAGATCAACAGCCACCTGATGAATTACCAACCGTAGTTAATATCTGCTGAAGGGTCGATAGTCGCCGTGTAGAGACCTGAAACTTCGTGTGATGCACACTGCTGATGAGTCCCAGTAACGATGAAACAGATGCACAATGCTCCTCGACTTTTCAGCATAGACTGGCTTCACTTGCAGGCGAAATCGAGCAACCTTTACTCGATATACATCTCTGGCCTACGATTAGCTTAGTCGGCCAGTGAGCGTTACTCAACTGTGGAATAATTATTGTTCAGCTCAAAAGAGGACGATACGGGATGTGATGCTTCTAGTTTCGACGTTTTCGCTCTTTACAACCTTGAGGTTTTTACACAATGCAAAAATTCAAGTTAGTCTAAGATATTCATGGTGCCTACGACTAAGGGACCAGCGGTCGCTCAGTGTGGATCTAAAAATGCGAATCAGTTGGTCATTCCTGGCATTTCGCTGTATGCATGTAGGTACGTAGAGTAGGTAGTGCAACAAGGAGCGACCGACCGAGAGATCCCCGGAACAGCGAAGGAAACTATCATGCGACACTTGACAATGGTCTGAGGTCATGAAGAAACGAACCGTTTCAGTGTGAGTAAACCTCGCTCGAGTGTGAGAGCGCTTAACGGGTCATGTGCGTCACAGCGAAATATTTTCAAGGGTCCTATGGTGCAGTCTTCTGCAACTACAGTCTGTAGTGCTTTCTTCGACTGTGGGCCTCAGACTCGTGTATGGTCTACAAATGATCACAAACGCAATGTTGCTAACTTTACACGCAATATGTTCTCCCCTGACTGATTCACTTGACAGTAAAGCTCATGAGCTTCGCCCACGCTTGTCCTTTAAACCTCTGCATGCGCACTTTCACGGACAAACTTTCGCCATCATGGTTCGATGTCTATCCCGCACAATTCCCATACCTTGTGGTCAGAATATTTCACAGTTTCTCCTACACTTGTCCTGTTCTTCATTTGAGTTACTTCATTGCCCGTGGTGAGAGATCTTCAGGATAGTTTGGCAGTACGCACTTCATTAGTGGGTGAACGAAATAAAGGTGGGCAACATACTTAAACGTGTTCGCTTGGTAAATCACTCAGCCATCTCTCCAGGGTCGATACTGGTTTGAGTCGGTCAACCGATAGTGAAATAAAAGTTTCGGTTCCACTTCAAACAGCCTGGCTATCGAGTTTACGACATCCATCCTAAGTTGTTGCTGGTAACACTTCTGGTTTTTCCCATGGAGCCATTCTTGGGGCACATATGTTGTTGGCCTGTTTGTCGAGCTTGTCAAGTGTTTTGCACACGTTTCCTAACGATTCGAGAAGACATCATTTGTGTGCTGTTGGATGGGTGGGCCTATACAGGAGCCTACTCCTCTTGCTGACTTATGTCCTCCCATTGGTGCGAAAATTGTTGTATTGCATTAGATGGACTGTCACGGCTATTGATTTCTGGAGTCTAGTTATTTCAATCGCAGCCCATCAGTTACTCCCGTGTAGGCGTCAAAGGTCAGAGGTCACATCTTTGTTTAGGGCCAAAAATGCGCAAAAGTGAGTCACGTGGTCATCTGGCACCATAACATGGTTAGGAGGGGCACTAATGCTGACTTGTAACTGAAAGGTCATCAGGAAAAACTGAACTGTGGCTGAAATGTTTCACAGCCATCTGTCGTATCCAATCACTGAAATTTTCTACTTTTCTTCACGGACTTGAGTTCTTGACTAAGCTCACATTCGAGATGTCCCACATCGACACTGCATCTTTTCACAACGACAGTGAAGGATACCTACATTTCAGGTTCGTCTGAGGAGATGAATCATCTCTTCAAGGATTTCCTACCGGCATGTAGCGTGAACCTAGACTCGTTGACACGTGTACTGACCGAGATGTCAACGTTAGTGACATTTGCTTGAACCACGTATTGGTATTCACTATTCCGGGCTTCAAAGTAAGTTTTATTAATTCCCCTCTGTCATTCTGTTTTAGGTCGTGCTCCAGATCAACATGACGAAATCCTAATTCCAGAAACGCTTCTTCACGAGAACTACAAATACCTCGAACGTGTTTACAAAGAATACTTACGTTATGTATGCCAGGATTATAATGAGGAAGACGTGAGTTTCTTTTGAAGACGCTAAAGCTGAAATGATCTTGAATGTGAACGAGAAAGAGGCATCGGCTACTGAAGCTTACAGTCTCAAAAAGCCACCACTTGCATAACATGACCTTGAAATCTTTAGGAAATACCAACGCTCTTTTAGCATTTAAACCACTGCATAATTAACTGTTGGGTTATGTTTGAAGTAGTTATGCACAATGCACATTTTTTGCAAACGTGAACCACTTGAGACTGTCACCTCTAGAAGTTTTAACTTTGACGCGAAACTTAGATGGGAAAAACACAAAATGGCAGTAATTTGTCCAAGAGTGATACGGTCAAATTTGAATACAAATTAGCTGACCCGATTTGCACTGTCAGTATTATCTCAGATCTACATAAAACGCGGTAAAACATATTAAAGTATGGAAAACGCCTGATTCTTCCATAAGCATGTCCCCAAATGTGGTCAAACCCATGGGCGAATAAAACTGGTTTACACTTGAAAAATGAGGTTAGACAAATCCATCCCCTGGCAGTTCACTTTGCCACTTAGCTCCGTGACACTTGTAGTCTTTCCCGGGACACATTACAGAAGATATATTCTGCAGCGTAAAGGTTACTCGAAACCAGTTCTTTTTAGTTCGAAGTAAGTGCTACGAAGGGACTGGACTGACATGATTTTGGTCAAAAACACACTAAGGAAATTATAGTTTTACTCGTGGACTCCTTCGAGTAGGGCGACGTCAGTTCATGCTGAAAAGCTTAGAAGCACTCCGGATTACTAGAAACGACTGATACTATGCCAAGGGGCGAACCAGTGAGTTGAGAGTTCTGGAGAAAACAATCAAGACCCGTTCGCATGAAGTCAGTCTATGCAGCTCACGTGGGAGTGACACTATACCCTATTCAATTACTAGTAGAACACTACTGGTCAGTCCCCCATGGCTGAATCGCGAAGTATTCAGCTGTTATCTCAGTGGTTTTTTGCCTCGAATCTGCGTTGATTTTGGTGAGATTCACTCTGTGGATGATTTCCTCCCAGCGGCAAAACAGCACAGACTGACCTCACATTATGGGTCAAAGTTCACGACTGAATGAAATATAAGTTTTCGCTTTTTGTTAATGAATTGTTTTTTTTTAATTTTTCGAGACTTTAATTCAGTTGCTGACTACTCAAGTAATCAGCCTGTGTGCCAGCTAACGAAGGGAAAGCTGAACTGTTTGAGTAGATCTGATACACGAAACGGTACATCCTATCAGTTAAATTACGAACTTCATTCACTCTTGCTGATGTTTACCCACTTACTCTAACTTCTTAGGTAGAAACTTCCGAATTGTTCAAGAGTGGCTCCAGTAGTTGTTTTACCGGAATCTGAAGCTGCAACCAAATATGTCGTAATTTGTTGTTTGATTGCAGTCAAGTGTGGGTTAAAACCCGGTAGACAGCCGATTAATCACTCTAGGCCTACCGGCACCCATGAGAAGCAAACCAGTAAGGGCAAACGGGTTTGCTTCCGGTTTTCCGGAAGGACAACTAAAACTCGTTTTCTTCCAAGATTAAAAAACCCGGCACAAAACTCAAATTCTTTTGTTATCACTCTTTTGTGATAGGATCAAAAGACAGCTGGTTCTCAACTGACCCTTAATGCTTTGAAGTTAGAAGTGATTGGCTGGTGAGCAAAAATCACCCAGCTAAAAACTGGTCGATACAAGGCGTGAATCAATAAGGCAACGCATTTCCAAGTTCACTAGAGAGGTATTCGCATATCTAACTGTATAGGTAAACTCAGAATGAATATTCACACGATACCCACCTCTGTTGAATGGAAGTTTTTGAGGATCCGGACTTATTCATCTGATTCAAGGATGGCGAAGTTTGCAAATTGCCGTCTAAGGAGAGCTCTGCGTTAATTACCTAAGAACCTAAGGACCAATAGTTTGAATGCTGAAAGACCAACTGAAATATATGTGGACCTGAGGTAACGTCTAACTTGATCATCAATTCCCATGGTGAACTTTATGCGGTTGGTTCATTCAATGTGCTATTGTTGCGTAAGTTCGCCCTGACACGAGCTGTTTCTTGAGATCTGAAAAGTCACGAGTCTCGTTAATGTTTATTTATCCTCTACTCCTTTCTTGACACGTTAAGATTTCGCGACATATCTTGGCTCTGCCTTGGCGAAATGAGCAAAAGAGCTTCAATGTCTTGCATTTTCCCACCTTACTTATGTTTTTAGCAAACTGAAATGTTTGACTGAATACTTCACTTAGAGCTGTAAAGAATACAAACCTTTTTACCGGTTTCGCCTTCAAGTCACGAGTGATTGCGGACAAAATTGGTGCAGTAAAACCTCATAATAAGGAATTACCGCTGGAATTCTCCCTTGAAGAAAGGCAACACACTTAACGTACAACGTACAACGGGGACCATATTCTATAGACCACCAGATATGATAGTCAGCCAAGTCAATGGTAGCCTGTCCGTTGAGTTCCAGATACGGAACTTCGAGTCACGCGTAGGTTTCACGATCCCGAACAGCAAAAAGAAGAACTGGGTTCGAAAGTCTACGGTACTATTTACACCAAAGTAAGCAAAAGTACACAGCAAACCTCAGTTTCCGACGTACGTGACTCGCGTTAACTGACCGGCACAGGGTAGCATGAAGTTCCGCGCACCAGATAGCGGCCAATGGATTGTTGGCTTGGTGGTCTAGGTTGCAGTCGTCCTTTCCGAGACTACTCTCGCCATTCTGATTGGCGTTGCGACCACAAGGGTGTCACGATGGGACGAGTCAGGACAGGTCCAGCAGTCGGAGACAACGCGGATGGACTTGTAGGTACACTGACACACGCGACGCATACTGACATATCGGTGTCCAAGGCGTGCGACTGATTTGGCGTGGTGAATGGAGGACACCGAGATGGTGACGGTGACGGAGTAAAACAGATCAAGCAAAGGAATGGGGCAATCATCGTGCTATCCAATGGGATTCAGTACTGTATTTCCAGTGCGTCGCTGTTTCGGCGATATCTCAGCTATTCCGTCTAACGGTTGCTGACAATTTTCAAGACGGGACACAAGTCGTACGAACAGGCCAGAGATGACTGCCGGGAATTACCGTTTTTCTGACACAGACGCAACGGAATAATTTGATGTTTTCAGTATTTTGACCTCTTCATTTATTTTCAAGTGTTCCAACTAGCTTGTTTTCTGGCGAGCTCCACCTTTCAACCTTCCTAGACAACAAGCGCATTGAACGAATGACTCAAAGCTGCTTTACACTACCAACAGCTGGTTTTACCCCAAACAGAAGGCAGGTATTTTTCATAACTTACCATCCTCCACCTACATAATGACTGGTCGAGTTCAGAATGCTGGTGACTTTTCTTATCAATGTGATCGCGATTTCCTACATCATGTTCATTTATCAGTCGACTGCTTGATTTCTTTGCAGTTACCCCAGTGAAAAAACCTTCATAACCCAGCCAGGCAGTGCGTAGCTTGTGCCTCTAGTATCAAACGGGGGTGACTTTGTTTACGAAGGCTAAGTTAAAGCAGATATGAAATCGCGCCCTAGTTCCAACCAGGAAGCACACGCGTATGTACACACACACACACACACACACACACACACCGGTATGAAATAAGACTGATGGCTTTGAAGCACGGTTGCTGTTCACTCGTCTCCAGAACAGTGAGCTACCGCGTTTGCAACACGAGGTCGTGCACCTATAAGTTCATGAGTCTAAATGCATGACTGGGGGATATTGTGTCAACGTACTTAGCGGCACGCTAGCCCTTTGATGGGGGCTGATTAGCCATGTGAGGCTGTTTAATGTCCCTTGTCTAGTTAAGCCAGATATCCTAATTCTTATCAGGAATTTCAACGACAAGCTCATGAGTTATTCGAAAATGACCTTTTTTCCTTTTTAACCCATTAGGTTCTAATAACAGGCTGTGAAGACGGACCAGCGGGTGGACACAAACGTCGCCTCAGACGGATCCACTTTGTCCAAAACTGGTGTCGTCTGGGCTTGCTGAACCAAATGTACTAGACACATTTGCATTTCGTTATGTGTATGTTAATTTAGGAGGAAGAACCAGCGCGTTGGTTTTTGCCTTTGATGTCCACTTTAACCTGATATCTGAAAGCGGAGACGTCTGTGTACTACATTGTGTGAAATAAAGTTGCAGTACGCACGGAAACAGGGTAGGCACTCTGTTGAAGGGGCGAGGAATTCCCTGAAACTTCTCCGATACCCATTGAGGCTATCATGGCTTCATAAAGAATGCGGCTATATAACATCGACTTGTCACCGTGCATGGTGCAAGTATAACCCAGGCTGGATATCATTTGCTCAAAATGCGTTAAAAAAAAGCTAGCATTTCTGCTCTTTACTTAGAGATTGGCTGACTAGTTTCATATAGCTTTGACTTCACTCATGTGGAACTGGTTTAGGAAGAATGCACTGACTGGTGTTGAGTATCTGGGTTTAAACCCGCAAAATCCTTTTGGAAGGGACACTCCGCATTTATAGACATTTTGGTTGATGATGACTATCCTTATTGGAGGACTTTACTATACTTTCCTGCTTTAAATTTACATGGGGAAACACTATATGAAAGTGATATAGGAAGATGCGAGCCAAGTCTTTCTGCATGAGCTTTGATTACCTGGGCACCGAATCCTGGAATTGTCGGTCTACAAGCAAGTACAATACATTAAATGGAAACTTTGTCGTAAGCGAGGCGGTTTTTTATATAAGGGTGCGAAATATATCAATTTCTACCTGGTTGGGGTAACTTTTTCGGCACGCGCGATAGACAGGAATGCAAAGATTGCCGGTTTCGAATTCAACAGTGCCTACGCTAATGTCCACTGAAATCGCAGTGACTGTGTCAGTGGCAGCACATTCACAATTTTACTGGAAAACAACTTCGTGTATCTAACGATGACTGTGTTATTTTCTGAATGAGCATTTCTGGCTTCCAAACAATTCACCAATGTCCTCAGGAGATTTGTCCCTACCTTGTGAGGAAAGGTTCTTTTCGAAAACATCCGACCCGTGTTCAAATTTTGCCACTCAAGAAAAGGTTCAGGCGCAGATGCAGTAACTACCAAATACTTGAAACTCATTTAAACCATGGCGATCAATCCTCTCTTCAATTTGTAGTGCACAGGACAATTACAGAATGCAATAACACAGGTGATGGGACATCTTCAAGATGGATTACTGGGATAACTTGTAAAGTGAGTTTTTATTATTATCTCGCCTGTATTTTCAGGAGTATTTCGCTTCAATTAGATTCATAATACCCTGTAAGACTTATGGTTATTGTAGCTGCCGTAAGAGACAGCCCCAGCGGTAAATATAAAAGCAGTTTTAACAACTGACACGTTTTTCCATGGTAAAACTCCTGATAACAATTCCGACACCAAAAATGAGAGAAGCCTTAAAAGCTCCAGAACAATAAAAAACACAGGAAGTGACCAGTCGGACCAATCTGACATGAAAATTCTCTCTCGATTATAAGTGTGAACTGCTAGAATGGCTTTTATAATCCGCCGTCACAACAGAGCTTACCTTATCGATTAATGTGAGCGTGACTGCATAGACCACGTAAAAATTCCCGAACCCGAACCCACCACTGACTCTGTTGTTGCTGTGACTCCGAGATGACTGCTACATTGACGTGAGCGCATGGATGACATAATTAGGCTGATATGCAAAGACGGACATACTCGCGTCCCTTGTACTATCTTGGAAAGCTCTACAAAGCCCGAGCAGTTCGCCTGGCCACCGGAACAGCCAGTGGGTGCCCTTCGTGAACCCACGTTTGCCCACATGTTGGGTGTACACATTATTGCCGGCACAAACGCATGTCACTATCTCGAACTTTGTGTGTGACAGGTTTGGATATCATCCGACCAGTCTTAATGCGTGGCCATGTCACTGAGGTAACCAGAGCAGGCGATTGTAGGTACAGTCTTTAAATCGAGGCGAAATCGAATTCAAAATATTCACGGTCCCTCTTGATCGAGCTGAAAATCTCCCTCTTAAAACCGACTGGATATTCGACCGAGGACACGAAAGCATCGGGAGGTGAGTCAGTGCCCAGTGCGAGACACGGAGATCGTTTCCGTGAGTCAGGAGCACAAAAATGGACCAGGACTAGGCGGTTTTTCATCTTCATTTCTTCCGGTTGAATGGTGGTCAATTTTAGAACCTCGTTCTACACTGCAGTGAATAATGGTGCTATATGGAGTCAAATACGTAGCAATCCAAAATCAATTTCTGACGTTTGGTCCGCAAAGATGGTTAGGAAGGCAGACGGTCGGCTAAATTTTGAAGGATCGAGAACACGTGTGATGCCAGAAGAAAAACGGACTCTATACCTACACTGATCAATTGTTCGCTTACTCTGATGTTTGAGAAGTTCAAATATACCGCAGAAACAACCCATGGAAAGTTTGTCACTACTATAACAATTGAACGTACGCCACTTAGTGTTCATTTTATCGACATAAACCAGAGATATTTCGAGTTATCGCCTCGAAACAAGAGATCGTGCTTGAATGGGGGAGAAATTGATGCCACGGTTCTGCGTCATACTGCTAAGCGGTTGACCAGCAAAGTCCAATTTTCGTCAGGTTAGATTGTTCTACTGGGGTTCGCACTTTTCTTGATCACAGGAATGACTTACGATATATTTTATGCGTCTTAAGTAGAAAGGAAACCTTGGCCAACACTTTGTGGCAAAATATTTGTGTGAAAACTTTTTCGTGCAATATGGCATGTATTTTGCTCGTACTGCTCATAACCAAGGCGTTCAGTAGGCATTTGAAGTATTCGAGGGGTACTTAGTACTACTACCTACAAATAATCAAGCTCCAAGTGTCCGTTGCATTAACTGACTGGTAAGTCCTGACAAGTGGGTCAGTCGATCAACACAACCAGGACAGTTACTGAGTCTTCATCCCAGGCTTCGGGCTAACCAATTACATTGATCAAGCGTGAACATCTCCACCTGTTCAGACCTGATAATTCAGGTGCGTCCAATGTGAGCTGATGGAGTATTTATAAGACACTTGCCCCGTATTTTAGGTGTATGGGATTCAAACCGCCAAGGATACGCACTGCTGATGAGCTCTAATAAGAGTCAAAATCGGGTCCAGTTCTTCTTCACTTTGGCGTGGACTCACCTGATTGATCGCGCCAGGACAAGAGGACGACTGTTCAGACGAAAGTGATGTGGTTCAGACTCAGTGACTAAATGATACAGCGATTATGTGTTCTGATTGGTTACCCTTCTTGGTATGTATTTTCATACCCCCTCGTAAGATACCATAATAAAGGGCCACTTAGTGGTTCCACTGCGTCTTTCTCGTCAGTTCGAATATTGGATGAATTATCAGCGGTTAAAAAGCCTGGCAATAGACCGTACCCACGCACAATCAATCCAAATATGCGGAACTAGAGAAACGAATCAAGCAATAACAGGAGCAGACGTTATTGCAAACTAAGCTCACCACTGTTCTGACGGAACACTCACCCAACCGTACCTCATTATTGGAGGCTTCATCCACATCACTGGCAGATATGTTTTGAAGAGCTGTTTCAGCTTGCGTGTCCTTGCTGGACGCTGGTATCATAGTTGGTGTAAACCGTATGATGATATACTCAAATTAGACGGCGCAACTTTGCGTGATTCAGTTCGTCTTTGTCTTCTTTTGAGAAAATTTGGGGCCAGTGAACATGACAAGTATTGAAAATAGATTGTGCCATGTTTTAGGAGATTGGTGCAGAATACACCAGACTGTTTGATAATCATTCATCCTTGAGGGACACACGCAACCGATGCTTCCACATAGGGAAGCGCAGAGGAGACGATTGGTTTGGTCTGGCCGGTCGACTGCGGGAAATTGGGGTTGATCATTTAGAATATCTTATTTTCGTCTGTTGTCTTCAAGCATTCGAAAATACTACACAAGTACGAAACTCTTAGCGAAAGTGGAATCGCAAACGGACTTTACTCTACAGACTGCCTTCGAAGAGTGTATATGTATACAAAAGTTAAGGCGCGATTCACTAATGTTGTGATACGGTGGCGATGCGGTCAGTCATCTTTAGCTGAAGTTAACTGTCTGTCAACCATTTATCAGAACCGACTTCTCGAGACTATGCCACCTCAACGCAATGCGTTTGTCCAACTTCCGACGAAGTGTCGAAACCATGAAGAATGGTATTTTGGGGAATTCTGTCCTTTAAAACGTACTAGTGTCAGAAATTGGCATCAGTAGCCAAAAATATCCTTGCAGCGGCGACGTCACACAGTCGAATAATCAGTGCCAGCTTGGAAACCACTTTAATGTCGTTTTTGCAACCAAGTGCGACATCAGAGGAAGTACGTTGCCGTTAATATCAACCTCTGTGCTAAAACCACATTGGACAAGGTCATTATATCACGTTAATCGGCCAGTCTCCACACCAAGCAATCACACATGTTGCAAGAAATGCGACTGGAGAACGGATATCCGTTATCGGCGAATTCGGGTGTGAGCTGTCTTTGCATTCAAACCCCCGGTATTCGTTACGTCACCAAGTATGAAGAACTGAGCTTACCTGAAGTATATTGGATAGATAGGTTAGGGTTGTGAAATGCTCCTTTGAGCTCCGTGTGTTCTCCTACCGATAATGTCAAACTCCGTGTACCTATTGTGGCAACCAGTATTTCCATACTTATTGTTACTAGACAGAACTTTATAGTCATGATGAATTAGTGGAAACCATAAAAGTATAATATAAAGATGCGTCTGAAATGGGGCTGGGAGGATGCAATCAAATGCAATCAGGGTAAGCAGGCTTTCACTCTGCCCGAAACATGCAGTTCCGTATGCGGAAGCACAATTAGACGGACTCAAGCAGTTCCGAATCATACGTCCAGTAAACCGTTCCTTCTAGTCTACACCGGTTTTTCTGATCAGCAAAACGATTGGCCCCTCGAGGTTTTGTGGCGAGTTTCCAAAGGGGTTTGAATGAATTACTTGGAACTCGTCAGGATTCGTTACTGATGCAGGAAGATCTATTTGCAGAGCTTAGTTGCAGAAAGTAAATCTCCAAGATTGCTTCTTCTTATGCTTACCTCCAGAAGTACGTTAATGCCATCTCGAACTTCTGTCGAGTAATATCCACCGAAGACTTTATCAATACAACAGACTTCTACTTGAAGTCAGGTGTACACCGACAACAAGTGATGGATGCGATACCCAGGGTTTTTTCTTTTTCCGTGGTGTGTGTGGATAGATTTGTTATTGTTATTTCATCGGCTGAGGGTCACATCAGTCACAAAAAATAGGCACTTTCCAGGATCAGCTCTTGCCGATTCAAACTGAGGCCAGCGAAATGTTCATTCATGCTATCATGCACCCGCCAATAAGGTTCTATCATAGATTGTCCAGGTCATCTATCGAACCCGTAAAAAAATCTGACCATTGTGACCATGCCTGTACCACCCAGTAGTTCTCAGCTGCACTCATTTTTGGAACTTATCAAGCACAATGGAAGTTTTTCCTCCTCATATACATAGTCTGCTGTCGCCACTGAAAGCACTGAATTGAATTGGTACAAAGAGTGTCAGAAGCTCTTCTAAACACTCAAACAAATTCTCAAATCATTGTTGTTGTTGACACAACCATTAAATCTCTGTTTTTCTGGCAGCCGATGCCTCTGCACACCGTATAGGTGCTGTTTTGTCACGCTGGTTTTCGAGTGGGTCTAAAAATGCCTTTACCGCGCATCCGGGTTGCCGATTTACTTAAAACTGCAGCCAAACTACATCCGGCATTTGTCTTGACAACCGTCTTATAGTGGGGGACAGCACAGTTATCCAGAAGGAAATTGCGGCACCGCACACACACAAGGTATCGTGGTATAAGTAAGATAAAGTGGATTTCACGGTGCCATGCATAGTAGCCGTTTCTCGATAAACACATGGAAAAGCTGCAACAAAAGCACCAGGAAAATGTGAACTTCCTTTTTTGCCAACACACCATGAAACATAGTCACGAGTCACGCTGAATGTTGTGGTTCTTTTCTGTGGACAAACTCTTCTGAAATAGTTGCTACATTTTCCAAGTGGTCGTAAGCATTTCCACTACAAAACACATTCAATTCACACACAATCCGTTTACTCATTTTGGAGTACCAGGGCTGTTGGCAGCATATCAGAGGTTCCGTGTACCATCCACAATCGAATGGTCAAGCGGAATGATTTGTCGATACCTTCACATGGGCAAACTTGAAGCAGCAGAATTGGGGCACGAGTGTACGACGTAATGGTCTACACCGGATCATACCGTGCCTAACAATCTGTGTCCTGATGAACTTTTCCTCCGCCGGGGAAGGCATCTAGCTCTGGATATAATGATACCAACGAGGCAGAGTGCCGTGTGAAATTTCTTCATGGAACCGATTTAATAGCGGAGTCCGTGTAGACGATGACCCGGCAGATTCTCTTGACACTACGGTCGAAAACCAGCAGCCCATAACACCCAGTGTTCACCAGACTGTTTCAAGTGGAATAAGCAGATTTGTGTCGGTTAGTGGCACCACTCCGGGCCCTTCAAACTCAAGCAGGCTTCTTATATGAAATGCACTGTTAACCTTTTTGCGCTTTGTTCAAAGTGCTAGGGATATCGAGTTAGCTTGATTTTAGGTGTACATATTC
>SJOL01008668.1:1147926-1184304 GCA_004794785.1 Opisthorchis felineus
TTACCCTGTTTCATATATATATATATATATATATATATATATATATATATATATACTCATGTCCCCTTGTAAAATGTTTGAGTAACAATCCTCTTGGCCATTTCAGCCTGTTAATCCTGTCAACCGGAGAACCACTTTTGTGTCACTCATAATCTATTCTAATATGAGGAAAATATTGAACTATCGAACCTTTACAAATAAAATTAAGCCTACTGATTTTCAGTTTATCAGAAGGCTTTTGTTCAAGAAGCTGAATCCCTCCAGTAAAATCAGGTATCATGTTAGATTTCATAAAGGCTTCGGTCACTTGAGGCGAATCTATTACCTTCAAGAAATTTAACACAAAAATGGTAAACCTTCATCTCAGTTTTGTGCACCCCAGGCACTGCCACTGAAGAAAGTTGACCGTTCTCATCCAGCTCTTCATCCCACCGTAACTCGTTGGAATTTATAGAAATAAGAAAATTTCTAACAGGTTTACTACTTTGAGCTGTTTTGTGATTATTCTATCGATGTTGATGGCTGTGTGTTTATTTTCCCGGCTTCAACTACAGAATTGTCACCAAGCTTCCTGTTTTCTAGGATCGGCAATCAAGCGAATACTAATACCACCTCCAAATCTAACTAAACTTTATACAGTAAGTCGAGGTACAATGACCCTTTCGAGGCCGTATAATTTTACAATTCGTATCGAATAGGTGTCTTCATAGTACTCAACTTGCCTGTCATCTTTTTAGTGTTACGAAGCATACCGTGCATTCGTGTCATAGAGCAATTTATGTAAGATGATAGTCTATTCGTATAATACAGACAAGGTTTCGATTTGCTGCAACCTTCTTAGTTCTTGTTAGCCGAAGCTGACTGCACTTGTATTTCACGGACTGGCGCGCGTGGTGTGTTAGATAGAATAACTGACTCTATACTGAGTATTCACTGTACAATTTCTTATGTGAACAAAATTGAAGTGTACAGATGTAACAACAATGAGCATTAAGGATAACTTGAAGTTATGACCCGTGTTTCGAGAGGGAACGGGGAGACTGTCTGCGAGTTGACTGTAGGGTAACCTGATGAGTCTTATGAGCATCCACTGTATGCAATGATAAATGTACTAGCCACCATTAGCGAAATACACTCATTTGCATACCAATTTGGTTTTGACGGGAGACTCACCTGGAACCTAGCTGAATCTCTTGTTTATGGTGTCTATAAGCGGGGACTGTACCTACCTGATGAACCCGAAGAAGGGCGAAACCGGTCGTGGGCTATCGAAGAGCTTTCAACAACCTTATGAGTAGTGTATTACGTCTATACTGACCACCATGTTTGGACAGATCTAATTGGTGAAGGCCCACATCCTTACCGACTGATGAGTATGGGAAGAGCGAAGGATATTCCCCACCGAACAACTGAAAGGTGGTTCAGATGTGTCAAAGCCTGCACACACCATATTCAATGAGTGTACAGGCTCCAGAAATGCTCGGTTAGACGCGTTACGTGGTACCCCACACGTTGTGCGTGTGGCATGACTGACCAGATTAGTTTGGTTGGTTAGCAGTGTCCATTCGTTACTTTGTCATCTGGTTCATTCCAACGCTTTTCCATGCAATCGGTTGACGTCACAGTTCGCTCAGCGCACAGCTGGCACACGTTGCTGCGTGTTTTCTCCGAATCAATGAGCCGGTCCAAACAGGCACGAGAACCACACGACTACTTCGTGGACTATGCCAGCCACAATGCAAAATAAACATTGATTTCGTTTCAGAAACGTTTAGAAAACTATCGGCAGATTCAATGCTGAGCTGCATTTCCCTTTGGACATAAAATATTCATCAGGACAGGTTGTTTGTGTTCTGAGGCGGAAGAATAACTAGTCAGCAAAATGCCTTCCTACTAGCAGGCTGAGTCAGTGTAAGCTGTTGGCCAAAATATATTGTTTGGTTATGTGGGTGGGCAAGTTTTAAGGCCTATGGGATAGGGGAAACTGATATGAATTTGCGGCAGGTCTAGGGTTCTTTTGGCTCATTTCGTTTAAGGGTTTCTTCTGAGTTTCGTTCACAGTATTTCTTAGTTTGTGTGAATGAGTTAGTGCTACGAGTATTAGGTTAGGGAGGGATTACCTGAATTTTTGGTCGGGTTTGGCTTACTACGTGAGATCCAAACTATTGCTAATGAATCCTATTGACTCACAGCTGCACCGCGCCCCACATGTCAACTTGGGTTCTCTAAAACGGCTCTCCATACGCTCACCAGCTCTCATCTCCTATTCTGTTCACACGGAGATACTTGGTGATTTTCACCGCCTTGGCCACCAGTCTCTGTGATGTTATCTATTCTATTCCCTGTGTTTGATACATGTCCCGCAATCGTTGAGTCTTTGAACAGCGCCTGGTATTCGTCCGCATTCCTCGGTGGTTTGTTTAATCTGTTCTTTCGCTTACCAATTATGGTGTGTAGTTTTCTGGCTGTTTATCCTATGTAGACCGTTGCGTTTAATTTACACGAGCAATCTTTGGTCCCTTTACCCAGGAGGCGATTCATTCAATCGCACCAATGCTGGGCATGACCTTTTTCCCTTTTTTGGAAAGCTGCTATGATTCCGGTTCTGCTCAGTGCCCTTCGAATTACCTCAGATGCTCCCGCTTTATAGGGAATGGCTTCCATTTTAGTCTATTTCCTATTGGATCTTGGTTCCGGCGTCGCCTAAACAAACTCACTGGGTATGCACTTTTTGGAGCCTGTTTTTAACCTCAATCTGGGATGCTATTCAATCGACACCCACTGTGAACAGCGCACTGACTCAACCGAACACTGATGAGGCAGCAGGAGCATATCGGCTGAACTGACGAGTAGTTTAGGGCAGTACCCGTGTCTGTTGTTTTCTGGAAAATGATAGTTTCTGATTTCTTATGTCAAATGCAGCCCAGGAAGGATGGCGTACCCGAAGTAGGCTCGCTCTGTGTGTGCTAAACTTCATGGGAGGACTCAATTTATTGAGATACTCGCAGAATTTGTTGGTCCCGTCCTATCTGACCACAGCAAAAGTGCCATCTAAACTACACCAAGAAACTTCTCGGTGAGGGATGGGCAGTCATAAACAGCACAGCAGTTAATCGACCGATCGTTTTCCAAGCTCTTCTGAAAAGATCACTCACTGACTGGTTTCAAGCGTTTGCTTTGGGAAGTCTTGTTTGTGGCTTGCAAACTAACCAATGTTATGTGCCTACCCTCATTCTAATTTGTGGGTACCTCAAAATTGTCAGGGTAATCACGTTGTAGTGCAACTTTTGTTCAGTGAATAGTATTATCGTCTACGTGTCCGATAAATTAGTTGCAAAACTACATGCAGATGAAGCCTTTGTCAGCTGCACTGCATACGACCAATTTCATGAAAACACCTTGTCCGGAATCGGTCGTCACTTAATAGATGGTTTATTTTACGAAACCTATCATAATACTACTGATTTATTGAAACTTCTAACTCCATCTGCTTTTTTCCTTTCATATGGACAACCACAAAGCATTCAGTAACTCTGGGAAATAAACGTGCATTCATTTATTTTATTCTGTTTATCAATATCATCACGTATCCATCCTCCACAAGTCTTTTTTATTCTTAATTAAACAATACAAAAATACAACCACCATTTCCATCAATGAGCCTTTTGATTTGAAGATTGCTCCTAGTCAGTTTGACTTCACTATTGCAGGCTGATTTTTTTTCTAAAGGCTACAGTCGGAAGATCTGCATCGTTTCAAAAGTACTGGTTTACACCAGTTATACTGGAGAAAATTAGGTCACAACGAAATGTCCCAGGGTAGGTCATAACATATGGGCCTCTTTTCACTTGACAGAATGAAGAAGCAGGGAGGTCTAATTAAAACTTTAAAAGATTATTAGCCTTGCCAGTGTGTCTGTCTTTTCCATTTCGACTGGCCTCGGAGAACAGTAGTGAACATTGATTTAAGCAACGGCGATAGATGAATAGTAAACGATCAGGTGAAAAACGCTCGGAACCGATTGAGTAGTCATCGTTTTCGGAAAAGTGTGGTAACAATCGGTAGATTTATTGCTGGGCAACGTTTCGCTTTTGACACAAAAGCTTCTTCAGGCCAAGTGACTAGGTTACGAGGTGGGTCGATATTTAAGGCGGAAGGGGAACCAATCAGCTAAGTGAAACTAAATCTCTGCTAGGTGTCGACCGAGAGATTTTGTGTGCTAGAGTGGGTGACCAAGTGTTAAGCCGATGGGGAAACCTACATGGATTTGAGTCCAGCCCAAGGTCTAGTTCTTCTGGTTCGGTTCACGTGATGATCCCTCTTGAACGACATTTGCACATTCCGTCCGCTTGTGTGGATGAACTAGTGCTACGATAGTTGTGTAACAGGGATTCTGTGAACTTTGGTCGGGCCGGAATTTACACTCCCCCTCCACCTGTTTTTTCTAATGATTCTACGTGAATTGACGGTCACGTGTCAGCTCGGCTTATTAAGACCACTTTCCATACGCTCACCACTTCCACACCATCGATTCTGTTCACGCTGTGATGTTTGGTGATTTCCACTGCCTCGGCTATCAGTCGCTGTGGTGTGAATCAAAAGCGAAACGTTGCCCAGCAATAAATCTACTGATTGTTATCAAACTTTTCCCCTCAGAGCGGGTAGGTGATAACCTGGAGTTTGAGTTGCTTACGATACAGCTCGTCTACTCCTTGAATTAGGATCCCAAGTGTAGCAAACTAAACTTATGCAGAAAACGGATGGGTCCAGCTAAACTTATTTCTGGCCACTTGTCAACCCCACTTTTACGTGAAACCCAATACAGGGACAGTGAACTGACAGCCTTCTGTCAGTTAGTCACTTGGTTATTTAGCCATATACAGTTTTCTTAACTGAAGTTAGGGAGATTCAGGCATGTGTCTCGCCGATGGATGCAAAAAGATCAGTTTTGTGAGTGATTGTTTCGGTAGACTAGCTCAGTCCACAAGTCCGTGGAACCGAAAATTCTCATATCTATCAACCAAAATAGGGGTTTTAAAAGACGCTATGATTCGCCAGTTCTTGTCCGCGCTTTACGTTCATGAACTACCTGTTCCTGATTCTTTCTTCTCATGTAATTGTGCTCGTGACGCTGTGAATGTTCAGAGGCTGATTCAGAATCGTAAATCGGATTGAATAGACTTGCTACATGATCCTGAGAACCACGTCTATTTCTTACATCTCCAAATGTCAAGATATAATTTTCTTCCTCCCTTCGGACCGTCGTGATCAAGATCCTGCTGACAGCTCACATTTATTTATTGCTGATAACAGTTATCGTCCAGGACGTATTGATGTGCAATACCACGGCCTATCCCTAGCTAACAGCTTCATTTGATCGCCTCATAGTCAGACTGTTTTTACCAGAGTGTATGAAATCCGGTTTAAGATTCCGCGTGAGCTTCTGAGCAGTTAGTGTCTTGAACATAATTACACGAGAATAAAGAGTCAGAAATGGGTAGTTCCTGCACCAGACTTACAATACAGCACAGATATATGCGAAAGCATACACATGGTCTTTGCCACTGCCGCCAATCAGAATGCCGACTTCACTTCTGACTACAACCCATTGCATTCGTCAGTTCATCTGGAGTAGTGGTGACAATTAAATCGCCATAACTGATAGGAAGCTTGAAACGCGGGCAAACGTGCACGTGCCCCAAAAACCTCCATACCTCGTCAGCTGAACTAAATCCAACGCTAATCGAATCCTGGGGCAAATCGTCGATCGCTAGGCGTCTAACTGACACAGAGTTGAGCTCAAATAATCGTTCCGAATCTTAGAATGAACACAGGTTGCAATGGAAGTTGAGGTTCCTCTGATCCACATTGCTTAATCGTCTTAACCATGTCCTGTGCACTCAGGATTACCTAAAGGTCACTCTGAAACTTCCTTGGTTTTATTGGTCGGTCACGTTGTTTTAGAACCATATGAATGTTGTAAACTGCACTGCAATATGTATGTTATGCCATCCCACACGTTTTGGGCCGGGAGTATGCGAAATAAATCCCCCCTGTAACTTTGTTCTCATTACTATGTTCAGACTGATGAGGGGATCAGTGCCTTTGATTCCTATTGTATGTATCCCTGTCGTGCCATCTAACTGCACTTTTCCACTTGAGTTCATACAACCGTCAAACATGGACACTCTAGGATGGACGAAGAGACGATGCTTATGTAGCATTCAACAAACAGATGACAGTGGAAACGGAAGGCAACGTCTGAGATCACGAATATACAACTGGAGCATTCAAGGCCCATCAGCTCGGCTCAGTGGCGACGCCAGTTGGAGTTTCTGTTTACCTGAGCTCGTATGTGAGTTATTATTTTTGACAGAAGAGAAAGGCATGACATGCACGCTAGATAAAGCCAGCTGAAACATTTCGTCTTAAACTGCGACGGTTTGATTTCGGGCTATAATATGGCGAGAAGCTACAAGACGGGAAAGGACACAGTAACCTGAGTTAAAACGACCGACTGAAGCATACATTCCCCGCCAGAACCGCCCAACTCTTAGTATGCACATGAAGGTGTGTTGCACGTTCGAGCCATATTTGGAACGGCTTTTGGTTGTGCATCTGACTTGGTCTCTTCACTACGGACCTAATTCAACAATATGAACATTTAAATTGCTGTCGCTAGGGTGTATGTGCTTCACTTAATCTTCTGAACCCAGATTGTTGTGTTCTGTGACAGTTGGAAAAACATGTACGCACAATTGCTGGTACTGATGTTTTCAAAGTTGCATGGATCGTCAGCCAAGTTAGTTTTTCTGCCATTCAAGTACCCATACACGTTGATAATGGTTGACAATGTGAGCTTCTTCACCTGATGACCATGCGGCAAAGAAACCTACAATTAACACATGCTTCTACGAAACGTAATCATTCCATTGGATCACACTACACAGTCAACTGCGCTTATCCATCTTGAGAAATGCAGCTAGGTGGAATGATGGGTAACCTCGCTGTACAGGGGTTGTGGAAAGATCGACTGCAGTGTATGAAGGGCGTCGTTTACTGTGTCCCAATGACCGCAATTCAGCCGTAAATTTGTATGGCGTGACAACTTTACAAGTGCCCTTCGCTGCAGAGGTTTGGTATATTATTTGAACAGACACTGTTTCGAACTTCCATCAACCTTCAAGTGTACGTGAGCGTCAAATTACTGATTCCTATTTTTTTTCGCAACAGTGTACGCCGGTCTTGTTTTTGTGCGTATAAACGACCGTAAATACACACGTCATTTGACAAGACGAGATAGCTGCAAGCCCTGTACGGTAAACAGCCCGAGGTTTACTCAAATCCAGTCCAACTCTATGTGCATACCAGGAACGAACGGGTCTGACGCATTTTTTTCCAGCGGATAGTACTTTTGCCCACAGGGCTGACATAGATCAGACCCAAACAAACCGATCAGAAAATGGAGACAACAGTCAAATGTTATACGGGTAACGACTGTGTGACAGCAACGAACATCAGAAGTGACAAACAAGAACATCTTTTAGTCAACCAGAGTTGAGAGGCGCAAAGGACCATCTGGTGCAGTTGAGGGGCACATAGCAAAGCCCGTCTTCCATATCTTCCTGACTGGGATCAGATCACCGCTGTTCAAGTCATATTTGCTGTATATTCCTCCTTCGGTAAGAAACAGGTCCAATGGACGAAATGGTCCGCTAGTCCACCCATCATGATTGCGTGCAGCGTCATCCTCCGGTAAACCTTTGGAGCGGGCCAAATTGTGCGCAATCGTATTTTGGAAGTACTTCATGGTGAGAGAAATATCCTGAAACATTGTACCGCTGTGAAAGTAAAAGAAAACCACGATTTACCAGGTTCCAAATAGGCTAAATTAATAAATCGCTGAAAGCCGAAAAGTTCTACATTTCAAAACTCTTTGAAGTCATCGAATTCTATTTTCCTTCAATTCAACATGATTCTTCTACAATTACAAAAGAAGTTTGCTCCACCACGCCAAGTAACATGCACGGAAGATCATCACGTCAGCACATCGGTCGGAATTTAGTGGCCACTTTACTTAGGAATAATGGCACACAGTTCCTCGAATGCTGCAGATAATAGCGTCAGATTTATCATCTCTGACCTGCTGAAGCTTCTTGATTCTTATAGCTCCTAGAACGCTGACGTTCAAGTTAGATAGCATCAGGAAAGTTTCTTCGAAGTCAAGTAAGGAACGAGACCTTACATTGTGTCTACTGTGAACTTCTAACTTCAGCACTACTGTGCCTCTGCAATTCCAATTACGCATTTTTCCTGCTTATCGAACCCTGGTCAGTTTTTTGACCACTGTTACATCGAATGTGCAGTACTCCTTGCTCCGGGAAATACCTTCAAGTGATAACAGAATAGTGCACCGAAGTGGGCTGTTCCACTCGGGAAGGGGGCTAATAGCTCGGACGCTTGGCGCATCAGCTCAATGAGATTTTAGCTGGAACTGAAGGGAATACTGGCAGACCACGTTGGGTGATGGCCGCTGATTTGTCTGTCAGATTTTAGTTGCATCCACAATTTTTAGTGGAACCAGCAATGCAATGTTTTACTGCGTATAGAGAAAAAGCACTTGATATTCAATAGTGTCAAATTTCTTCGATTGAAACATGTTAAAGAATATCAGTCTTATATCTTGGATCATAGAGAGCGGGTAGTTTTTGTCGCACCTGGTTAACCTTAAATACAGCCACACAATGAGATAATCTGTCGGGCTTTATAATTTTAATAGAACAACGAGAAAGGAATTAGCGGGAGCTCGATGAGTATCGAGTCTTCAGCTCTGTTACCTTCAGTCGCTATTCCAGCTGTGACGTGTTCCAGCAAGCGTTATTGTGAAAGTATCCTGAGCCGAGATACGATGACTTAGTAGATACAGACTGTTGGGTCAGAATGGTAGTACGAGTAGGCTAGCATTATTTACGGAGTATTTACGGAGTATTTACGGAGTCCATCGAAAGTAAATCATCAATGAGTTCTGCTGTAGTTACGCAGAAACGATTTGCCCAGTTAAACCGACTGAACTAGTTATTGGCTGATCAGTCATGGGCGAATTCCTCACTAACCGCATGAGTGCATTCCACTCTTTTGTCTGTCTGAATTCCGGTTCTGCGTTTCTGCAATCAATCTTAATCCTGCTTGTGTTTGTTTGGCAGTGTGAAAAGTGAAAGATTGATAAGACATGGAGAAAACCTATAAGTTTGCTTAACTCTGCGAACATTGTACACCTTAAGCAGATAGCAGACATTCAGCAATCCACACTCGATCAATATTTCTTGACCCTAGGGTAGGATCTTAACCCACTGATTCACCTCTCAAGTTCTTCAGTAACATGTTTATATTTGTTGAGAAATGGTCGTTTTTATGGACTGAAGCCCGTCAGCTGTTGAATCCACCAGTCACAACTGTTCGGTTGTATGCTTTCGATTGCTATAGATGCTGAGCCGTATAACCCCACACATAAAACGGCTTATTCTCATCATTAGACAGGCGTGGATCCGCCTGACAGTTTCGCATCCTGCCTGTTGTTACTACCCCTATCCGGTAACTAACTGAGCGAGCCCTTGGGATCAAGCCTAGACCTCACCTAACACAAACTCGGTGCTCAGAGCCACAGCTACAAAGTCGCGACGCCGATAACCTCCCTATCGCAGCGCAGACTTGTGACGGTTGCCACAGCTAACCATATAAAAAATCGCACCACCATACGGATAATTGCGTAAACATAGGTGGGATCGATGATCAGGCAACGGACCATTTTTCCTGCCCCCGGGGTTTGTTCCGATGATAATTCCCATGCCCCGTAGTGTTTTGAGAAGCTAAACGCACCGCAAAACACTTTTATCACTATGCCCCTAAAATATATGGTGCTACAACGTTCGTGTTTGGCATTGGTGCAAACTGGCATGAGCGTGTTCGTCAGTCGTAAATGAACAGTGAAAATTTAGCTGCACTCATGTGATTAAGGCAGGCAACTTGTCCGCACTTAGTGATCGGGCAGGAAGCGACAGCCAATAATATCCATATATTGAATAAAATGATCTGCCTGGCTGAAAGTTGTAGTCTAACTATTATGTCTGACTGAGTTGCCAATCTGTTGTATCTGACTGCTGACCCCGCTCCAACGCCTAGTGTCGGAAAAACACTCACCGATAAGGAACACAACACCTTCATTCCGAACAAGCGAGTGCGAGAGCGTGAGTGCGAAAATACAACGGCCTCAAGCTATTTTATTGGAGGGACACTGTCTGACCTTGGTCCAACACTATCTCGCGCTGTCTGGCTTGGACACAAGGCTGTCACGCGCTGCATATTGCTGGGACGTTGTCTGTCTGGTCAGCATCCAGCGGAGTTGAGGGTCTCAGTGGTTACTTTCAGGAATCTGACCTTCCTGATACTAACAGACATATCACTTCCTACCTCAAAGTAGGATGAAAAGATGTGCACATTTGGTGGGAAACCGAGCCCCATTGCACAACAATCTAACTGGCCCAAATACATCACCTCGAATAGCAATATGTGTGTTCTTGGAGAGATGTTCTATACAGTTGTTCTATAGTTTTATCAAGCGCGTTCATTTTGTTCAGAATATTTAGTGACAGTCGTCTTAAGGCCGGTAAAGAACATCACGCGAAAAACATATCAAATCCTAGCGAAATACACTCATTGGCAAATATGGTTTTGTGGAAGACTCACCTGGAACCCAGCTGAATATCCCGTTTATGGTGTTTTTAAGCAACTGAATGTGCTGCACCAGGCCGCCTCATGTTTCAGTTGGTACGACAATCGAGATATCGCGATATATGTCTGGGCGTAATACGCTACTCGAATATCGTGAAACATGAGGCAGCCTGATGCAGCACATTCACTTGCTTAAAAACATCATAAACGAGAGATTCAGCTGGGTTTCGGGTGAGTCTCTCGTCAAAACCAAATGAGTATGCAAATGAGTGTAGTTCGCCAATTTCGTACAATTTGGGTTCAATTAGAACATAAGGTTGACGAAAACTCGAGGACTGCGCCTACCTGATGAACCGCAAAAAGGGTGAGACCGGTCGTGGGTTATCGAAGAGTTTTCAATAACCGTATGAGTAGTCTGTTACATCCACCAAATCCTCATTTTAATTTGCTCAGCCTAAGCCATTTTTATTGCTGTATCTTCACAAAAATACAAAACTCCGCAGTGCGATAAGCTGAAGAGAAATTGGGATCAGCTTAAATTTAGGATCCTTTTTGCTAAACCATGTCCTTTCTGAGTAGAGCCATGAACGTCCAACGAGTTTCTGTCTCAACTGACCTCACTTATTCTTTTTAAGCAGCACTGTTCCGGAGTACCGAAATTGTTTAGAGGTAGTGCCTGATTAAGTCGTCGGCTGAAGACAAAACCACAGTGTAACAGAACTAGGAAAATCTTGTTCCGTGTCCTTCATAAAGCTATACATGGATTTTACAGATACGGAACCACTAATTCAATACGTCGTCAAAATTCCAGAATCGTGGAGGTGTGACCACGTGGAGGAGGCTACCGGTTGAGATCTGCTTCAGACCCGAGATGTGGCGTTTCCTTGAACAAACTTTTTCCTTCTTGGGGCTCATCAGGCTGGCGTAGTCCCCGAGTTTGCAAACTAAATTATTGAAAGGAATAACTCTACTAAAAGCTATCAACAACACATCTGAAGAATACTCAAATAAATTCGAACCTGCAACCTCCCCCTCAAAGATTCTTGAGACTCGCAATGTTGACGGTTTCAAAAAGCGATGAAACTCTATGATGCACTTCAGATTCTCACCATAGATTGAATCCACTTTCATTATGACACCTGGATTTGGTATCCAAAGCATATATATATATATATATATATATGAGAAGCAATTCTCGTAAAAATTAACTATCCACCATTCAAAGGGGTGTAAGAAAGCAATCAATCATTATCACAGCAGACCTTGAAACCGTTAGTCGCCTAATGATGCTCACTCGGGTGGATTAGCGCTCTCTTGGTAACAACTGTGAGTGTGACACAAGTCGATAATGAAGTAGACGACAGCGTAAGGGAGCCCAGTAGACATACTTCCACAAAATTTCATAATTGAGGTGGCCCGCTGATCCCAGCATGGACAAAGTACATGGTCCAATTGTATACCTGCAACCTTTAACGCCAAGCACGCATCAATAACCCATGCAGACGGCTAAGAATTTTAGTGAGAATGACGCAAAAGCTGAAATTTAGGAGGGAAGATGCTGGATAATTAGATTTATAAAAGAAGTGGTTTTGCCGCAATAGGTAACTCACTTTTTGTCTGTCCTTGAGGCGTTGTAAAAGACTGCACCCAAATGTCGTGTGCTGGAAGGTGGGACGTAGGTGAATTGAATTTTCAAACTTTTTAGTCTGATGACCTCCTGAGCATTTCCTCCAGGGGTGAATATATCATCACAGGCTTTCTCTTTGAACTTGTCCATGTCGATTACATTCCAGCAAGTCATTGAGGTTTCTGTCGTTGAGTTTGGATATTTTATTAGCTGCGAGAACACAGCGTACATTTGATTTTGGGACTTGAGGTAATTCAGTGCAATATGTTCCACAACACCTCTATTCTGAAGGCCTATCAGCTTTTCTAAGCTGACTAGGTGGAGCCATTTGTTTGTAGGAAACTCAGTTTCCTTGAGGAATATTTCCACGTCATGGAAATATCTTTCTGCCATGGTGTCCTCCAATGTACCATTCGAACTCGGAGTTACACGGCGCCATTCAAGGTGACCCTTGTACGTTTGTACAAAGGTGAACTTGAAGATTAAGATGTTTGTAACCAACATGATGAAGAATCCTAGAATGATGAAAACACGAATCAGCAACCAAAATCGGCGTAGCTGTAATGTATTCAGGACATCAAGACATTGTGGCTTTGGCGTGTTCTCCAGTTGTCTCGCTAATATGTCTTGTTTGGTCCCGTTCGCGGATTCGTTCTCGGACTCAGAGTTTATAAATCTTTCAACATCAACGTAGCCATCGTCCGTAGATTCTAATAGGTAAACGGTGGTGAATGTGAGGAAACGGACGAGAATATAGCACACCAACGTTGAAGCTTTCACCAAAATACTGATCGAAACAGTCGATTCGTGACATGCACTCAGGTAAGCATTCAGAATTCCAATGGGAATTTCCGACAGGAATATATTGAGCACATTTGCAATATCCACAAAAAGCCACGCATCCGGTTCGTTCCAGAGGGTATTGACCCACACTGCAATGTCTATTCCGAAAAATATCATTTCCGCAGTATTTAGTATGAATAGAATAACTAAGATGAAAAGAGGCGTTCGGTCATAAACTAGGCCAGGTTGCTGAAGTACAGCATCGCGAAAAATCATCCAGCTGAGGACCATACTCACAAACGAGCAGGAAAGAATACAAAGCATGTAGACCAGCCGAAACCATGCTTGCCGATAGAGCCTGCGAACAAAAGTTATGGCCCATCCTCGAATATCAAAGGGTGGTTGATTTCCTGGAATAGTTTCGTTTAAGTTGATGGCATCAGATTGGTAGAATTGGTCTTGCTTCCCATATGAATGCATTTGTGCTTCCGACCAAGCTCTTCGTTTCATGTTTTGCTCGGCTGTAAGTCCTAATATCTTAAAACAACCACAACAAATGCTGGTAACGATCGATCCACAGAGGAGTAAAGTTGCGGGCTGAACGGAGCTCACCAGTATGTCTAGTTCTTGTGACGAACAATGATCACTATCGATCGTCGTAGTTTCGGGTAGCTATTGATCGGCTAGTGGATCTAGTTTTCATCCTAACACTAGAGTGCGAGAACTAATCTGTCAACCACTTTCGCTCTCTGGGTTTCCAGCCGCCCGGGAAAGGAAGCTCGTTTTGTAAGGAAGTGCTATCCACACAACAAATAGGTATAGCGGATAGATGAGGATAACAGACAGAGGGAAATGCGTGAATCAAGCATTTGAAACTGCCTGAGGCAAATACCTTCCAACACTATTGTGTTTGGTTAAGTTCAGAGTCCTCATGGTAGCGTGACTAAACAACTTGTGAAAATACCTCAGGCGAAATAAAGGGCTGAAGAGTGATCCGCTTGCTAAAATGCATTGAATGTGCGTGATGGGGTTACTAGCATGCTAAACCATTTCTGTTTGCATTGAAGGAGAAAAATGACAGCTTTTGCACTGATTTGGGGGATTTATGCCTTGGAATCCACAGACAATTCACAGACTGAAAGGAGTGAGGGGAGTTGTAGTCCGTTTATGGAAAGCTCGGCCATATTCGTTTACAGGGATCAATAAAGTGCTCGTGGCTGACAGTTTGCCCTCTCAGATGTAGGACCACACGACGTTGACATCTGAATACCTAGTAAGCTAGAGAGCATCGACTCAGTAATAAGTTCTCACGTGACTCTTGCTGATGGGATTATGTCTATTCGCATGATAACTGGCCTGAAGAATGCGGTAGTACAGCAAAAAAACGTTCTCAGTTTCATCGAAGCATTTATTTCTGAAGAAGCATTTAGGGTATTTATTTTGAGGAAAATATACTAATTCACAATTTGATCACTATCGTCATTACTTGATTTTGCTTACTGCATTTTGCGAGAAGAACGGTAATGTTGAGGTCTACACGAGCACGGATCTTCTACGAAGAAGACAGAGTAAAGACAGAGTACCTCATCAGGAGCTAGCCTGTTTGATGTTTAGAGCTGTTACACTGCTTAACTTTCGTTCATAAAAGCTCAACCGAAAGCCGTGAGACACACTAGCAGGCCTGGTGTACTGGTCGTAACATTAGGTATTCGCTGGAGTGCACACGCACCCACGCTCTTTACCGCATGGAGAAAAATGTGGATAGCTTAGTAAGTCATGTCAAAATGGGGTTTGGGTTGGGGAGAGGTAAGTTAGTGAAATGATTCGGTCGGGTTCGTCTCTTTATTTATGTAAATCCGACAAGAGTTCACAATCGACTGGCACTCGAAAACCGCTTCGGCGGATAAACGTGGCTGAGTTTAACTCGAGCCGACTGCGGTGATGCTTGCTGGGGGTGAAGATGAGCTAAGATAAACTAATTCTCTTCGCAGTTGTTCTCTGTGACGTTTCAGTTAACCATCAAAAGAACAATTGGGGTGCGCAAAACTGGTGCTTTTGAAAACCAAGGGACCAACATAGCAGTGTCTGCCGTTGTGCTGTTGAGTGCCCGGACCGCTAACTGACCGGACGGGAGATGCTTGCATGAACAGGTAACAAAGCTCGACAAAGGATGTATCGCGCAAGCGAGACGGGGTGGCAACTAACAGGTCACCTGCTTGTGCTGGCCTGTCGACAAGCCCTACTGAAAATGAACACACCACATCTGAAATTTCCTGAGGGAAGGAAGACCTGTAGACTTCCGATTGACGAAAGTGCTCTTTCACACAAAATTTTACGTCAATCGTTGTGACAGCTGTCTCCATTTGCACGTCTTGCCATTTATACTGCGCTGGAGATATAAAAAAATCTGCCAGTTTCCAGTTGTTTGCAGACGCAAACGTTTGTACCACCCTCCACCTATTGCATCTAGTGGGGAGCAGCTCTGACTTCAGGCCACTCTACCTCAGAAACACGCCATCTTTCAGGCTACTACAAGAGACGTTATTTGTCATATACAGGATGCGGGAGACAGCAGCTTTTTCAAGCTAATAGGGGTTGACAAGATTCATAAGCAGGAGGTTCAAGGGTGACGGAGACCCTAAGTGTAAAAAAAGACAACCACTGGAAGACCGTTTCTGCGATTCATCTGATGTTGATTCACTTGACACTCTACTAATTTGGTGACGTGGTTTACTGTCCGCAATCCATAGTCGTATTTGTCACTCATCGTAGATCTGATGTATTACATCAGGAAGTGGTTGTTGGCACCAAACTGACGATGTTACCTCAATTGTTGAGGTAAGCTGACAAGATCGGCGAACAGACCAACAACCAAGTATACAAATAAAACTTTGGTCTTATTTACAGTTCCACTGCACTTGACCGAGGGTTTATCGCAAGAGGGACTTCCGGTGGATCAGTAAGTGGAACTGAACTGTTGAAAGTGATGCCTCCTGTTTTGGCGATGGTTTACACCGAAGCGGATATCAAAGCTGCCAGCCACAGAGACACTTATTTATTCCTTGTTTTTTAAGGCAGTCACTCTCAGCACTTCCTTTATGAGCCGAAAATGCTTTTGCTTCCTTTGATCGTGAGTAATCACTCGGCCGGGGTCGCAAGTGAGGGAGAAATTGCACTCGGATGTGTTACGTGAGGTACCGCAGGGATGCTGACCATTGACCTTGATATATGTTAATATGAACAGGAATGTTGCACTGTTGTCCTCATCACCTCGAACGTACTGGGACGGCTCCAATAATCTGTTGGAACATTGGTAACTCGGGTGTATTTATTGGCAGTTGATCAGGTGGCTGTTGACCTTTTCGCCGAGCTTGGCAGTTAACTTGCAAATGTTTCGTTACCATTAGGGCGCAGCGATACTATCTCAACGACTGCTGACGAAACGTTTGCAAGACAATTGCCAACCCCAGCGAAGAAACCGACGGCCGTCTAATCAACTACCAGTACGGTGTTGTTTTTTTTGACTACTTCGTCCAAAAAACAGATCAAACTATTTGCCTGCTTAAGGTGGACTCCTTCTGGTGTACCGGAGTGCGAACTTACAATGAATATTTAGAGTAGAAACAGGTGCAGGTGGACCACATAAAACTTTTACCAGTTTCAAAAGCCATGTAAATCTAAGAAATATTGTTCAGGCTCGAATCAAAGAAGGACAATATAACATATATTTTCTTAGTGCTAGTGTAATTCTTCATTGGTCCAAGTTGTTTAAAAAGACAATTATCAGCCAAATATGTAGTTACACCAACACCAGTAGGTCATTAGTCTCCAAGGCATAATTAGATAAATAAAGAATTCCGTAGTTTACTGTGATCTCTTCCAAAACGACTTAGTAATCGTGTGTATTGAACGAATTTCTATGTGAGATGGTTAATTAATCAAGGAAGGTTAGGAAATCTGCCTATTTCCTCCAAAAATTTCCCTGTCAGACCCGGCTATTCTAGGTGAATGCGAGTTTCGATATTGTATCGGACGAAGCCATAAGCCCATGAGCATGAATTGAGCTCTGTTCAGTATGGATTGTTTAAACGGAATTGACATCTTGTAAGCAGAAGACTGATGGCCATGTCAGTTATTTGTTACGACTGGTCAAAAAACAAACGGAAAGTCGGTTTAAATATGAGAGGAATCCCTGGCCACGTAGCAATCACCATAGATGTGTTCGTCGTGCGCAACTTCCGTTCGTCGGGTCCCGCATTCCGAATGTGTCGAATTTGTTTCCTGGCCCTGCTCCTCATCGGAACATTAGATTGAAGTGCATACGTATCCGTCCAACTCTTCTCGACGTCCACTATCCACTGAACAGCAGTACAGGACTGTCATGAATAATCTTGAAGACAAGATATATGAACCAGTGATTGTTCTATTTCCTCGTTCCTTTGTGTATACTGCTGACCGCGTTACTCTCATCAGGGTACTCAAAATTGTCCGCAAACATTGGCATCTGTTTGTCTACTTGGTGGAGGCGCGTGACGACATCCCTCCCAGTCGTTCTGTATGTCTTTTGGGTTTCAAAATTAACAGTTCTACCTAAACTAAGCGTCTTCTAGGGGTAAACTGAATCACCTTGTTTCGTTTGCTACAGAGGACGATAGCGAACTGAGTCAGTTTACGTTAGCTCATCATCATCAACCGAGCGAGCTGCAGTTAGGCTTAGTTACACGTATCGACCGGGGTTTCGACTGTCAACAGGGGTGAAGCTTGGTCAGCTTAACGCGCCTGTATCCTGGAAAGACCACGCGAGCAAGTTCAGGTAGTGACTAACCACCACTTCCCCCACCTCAACCACTTTGCGTCGACTGGATAGCTTATGGGTGCTGTAGGCCAAGCGTTAGGAACAAACCCAGGTGAAGCAGCTCCCTGATTAACTCTTACCCTATGCAAACCCCATTTTGAATTAAACTACTCATCGAGTGATTCAAATTTTTCTGTGGCAGAGAGTGAGAGAGAAAGCGTGAGTGCACAAGTACCTCAGTAAATACATGAGGCTGTTTCAGCTGACACGGTTTATTATTCCAAAACTGGATGGGTTCCTGCTGTAAAATGCGTAAAATGCGGACAATCAAAGTGTCAACCAAGCACTTAGGGCTGTGCGTCTTTTAAAGCTTTTCAAGCGAACTCGGTGGAACTTGTCCTTGAAAACGGTACTCAGTTCTTGTTGATTTTATGTCATTCCCTTTATGGCGCACTGCTATCAATTTTGCGTCTTGTTTACTACGCTACCCTTCAAGTGTTGACTCAATTTCGTCCCAAACATCTGTTCTAGAGTTGATTGAAAAAAATGAAGGGCCTAAATGCTCTCGTAGGATGTAGTTAGTGAATAGAACTCGCCCTCATGATTGCTAACTCCGTCTATGTACTTTTGCTTATCTGTACCCGCCACTTACCTTGCCGCAAAGGCCGCCCTGCCCGACACTTGCGTATCAGCATGTGTATCGGTGTATGAATGTGCGCAGCTGACCTACTTACCCATGCCAATTCGTGTCCCGTTTACTGAGCCTGCCTTGACTTGTCTTCTGATGAGCTCCGTGTGACGCACCAAGAGTGTCGTCGGAAGGGACGACCGCAACCCACACTACTGAGCCAACATTCCGCTCACAGTGGTTTGGTGTGCGGATGTTGACACTGCGCTGTGCCAGTCAGTGACAGACTTGTGCACTTGTTGGCGCTACCAACGTGGACAGTTGAGGTTTGTGGTATAAATTTGCTTACCCTTGTGTAAGTAGTACCGTAGACTTTCTAACTCAATTCTTCCTTTTGATATTCGTGGCTGTAGACCTACGCGTCACTCAAAGTTCCGTATGGGGAACCTTTAGAGTAGCGCACACTTTCAGTAGCTCTGGTTTGTCTGTGCACACTACTGTGTATCCGTCATCTGATCGGTCAATAATTCAGGCAGCATAGAAGAATTGCAGAAAAAATTCACGTGATTGACCCGCCACGACCAGCATGTCTAATGGCATCACAAGTGACGCTGAGCACTGGAAATCTAGTTAGTGTTTATTGTATCGGAGTGGATGACCTCAGATTTGATTGAGTGCCCCAAGGAGAGGTTTATTAAATGAGCAGTGTACCAGACAATTTTCCCAACTGACGTACTTCCACTCACTTTATTGAGTCACTTGCACACTAAGTTGCCGTAGCACCCAAGAATTGACCCAATGGGTTAGATCGGTCATGCATGCGAGTATACTTCGTTTTGATTGGGTCGAGTGTCAGTTTTTGTGACCTTCCAGACGCATTCACTACCTCTCTTACTGAGGCAGGAAACGTGGCAACTGCGACATATCGGCGCTGATAATCGCGACTAAGCGGCTCTGGATCAGTGCTTCTCATTTGCAGGACCCATTTCATATTATTCGTTGATTCAAGTCTCCAGCGCAAGTTCAGTAACGCGAGTAGCTAGTTCCTCAGATTTCCTATATTTGGCCTTATTATTTGTGGAAGACCTTCGGATTCAGGTATAGCGAACGTACGATTTCCAGCCTAAGCAACTCAGTGCTTTCTGAGCGTGGTTACTTGATCTGTGCTCATTCGATTTGGATGTTTTGACCAAACATACTAACGCTTCGCAGAATGGTGCCATAATTTCCACAGCACCAGAATTCCCACCAAATACACTCAGTTGCATGCGAATTTGGTTTTCACAGGAAACTCCTGCAAACGAGAGATTCGCCTGAATCTCCCGTGAAAGTCAAATTCGTAGACAAATGAGTGTATTTGCCTAGTTTCGCGCAATTTGGGTTCAGGTAAAACATAAGGCTGATAGAAACTCGGGGACTGCGCCTACCTGATGAGATCCAAGAAGGGTGAAACCGGTCGTCGGCTGTCGAAGAATTTTCAGCCTCCTGCGTGAAAACCATATTTCCCTTGCATACAATAAACGTCCGAGCAAAGACGCACAGAATCGTATCACTTCTTAATTCTACGATTTCCACCTTACATTTGCTAGTGTCTGGCTTCTACTGCCTAGTTCGTCTACATTTCACAGGCACAGCCCTACTAGATCGGGCGTAACGTAATGACACAGGAATAAATAATCTGCGGGAATCAACTCATTCCACGAGTCCTTTTGTTTATCCATACGAATGAACGAAAACCATCAAAAACAGTAACACAGGTACATCAATAAATAAAGGCGTTTTCTCCATAACGAAGCTCATCTGGACCAGGAATGAGTGAATGCTCCAGTTCAACCACAACACTTCTTTATCGAAAGATGTTGGGGACTACGGGATCAGCCGGTAAGAGGTTATCAGAGTTTTATCAACTTGGATCAGTCTGATAGCAAGAAAAATGCACCGAACGTTGTTACAGCGAGGCATCTTCCATGTATTTTCATTAACTCTCAGGTCCCTAGAAATTCCCCATGTTCCATTGGTCGGGCACTATGGATCAGACCTACCCATTGTCTCACTATATAT
This sequence comes from Opisthorchis felineus, assembly GCA_004794785.1. Lineage (NCBI taxonomy): Eukaryota > Metazoa > Platyhelminthes > Trematoda > Opisthorchiida > Opisthorchiidae > Opisthorchis > Opisthorchis felineus. The sequence goes on from SJOL01008668.1 coordinate 1,168,549, forward strand.
AAACTAAGGTCATTGATTTAATGAAATCGTGCTGCGTGAGCGGTTTCCGCCTCATAATAGAGCTCTCCTGTGCTGACGATGTTTCAGACAGGACAGAGATTTGACCCACTCTCTAAATTCTATTACGAGTGAAGTACTCAAAGAAGAGGACGATTTGCCTATAAAATTCGAAAAGTGCTTTTCGAAGCTTGTAGAATTCTCTTGCTTGATTGTAGTCCGTCGCGCCCACTGTTCAAGATGAAGCATTTTCGGCGTCTGCTGATTCGTTTGCAAAGCATGTTTTTTGTGTGTACGTCCAAACATTCTACATGTTATGCTCATGCTGTTTTAAGGCAGTTGGAGTGAAGAAAATGTAGCATCACCATCAGCTGCCAAGCAGATACCTTGGAAGTGCATCGTGGACGTTCATGGTCTTGTCTATACACGCGTATCGCGGAATTGCCCTATAATGTTGTCGTGCACATCTCCGTCTCGTATGTTTTCACGCCAGTTCTCTGGAGTACTATTATTGTAACCTATGTAAGTTTCCCAATTGGGCCGGTCATCGATTTGTTCCATCTAGCAAGAGTAAGGCTATGGGGAAAAGCATGGGTAGTCCTATGATCTTGTTGTGTGGTTATATGAAGGGGTTGCAAATACGTATGCGTCAAAGGATGTGAAACTGCATTGCGAAATGTTAGCATTCGCCTCACTGCTCTCGTGAAAACGCTGTGGGTTCACACCCAACAGGGATAGGTCATAAACTTCCTCGTCTCTGAAGTGCTTTAGTCTGTAAGTGTTACGGGTGCCCTCTTTTGTGACCTACATAGAAAGTGCACTTCGTTCCTCTACGGCATAAAATCGCTCACATTCGTTGGATGGTTTGAAACTCAAAACGAGGCGAAGTCGTGTACCGCGACGTATGATTAGTTTTTCATTTTCTGGTGTCAAATATGAGACTATTAAGCGGGCTAGCGCCAGTGAGACAGTCACGAGACCGTCGTTGAATCACTTAGACCAGGCGGACCATTGGCTGAGTGAATGTCTGCGCTAGCAATACAGTTGTCACAGCAGTTTACCACTTTTTATGAAGAAAACGGAGGGTGAGATTAAACTGCATTGCTTCTATCTTGATTTCAAGGCCGATTCACCCAAAGGTGCCGCTAAATTGGCTGAACGGTAGCAGCGACCGTCGAGTAGCTGCACGTGCAACCGATGCTCAATGTATCAGCGAAGCGAAGAACAGAGAGCAACACATCTGTAACTGTTGTTGCACACCGCACACACACCACAGTGAACAAAACAGATATGAAACTGAGACATATGAAAGAGCGCATCGATCAGTGGTAACTTGAGAAGCCATGCATATTTTCAAATGAATAGGAACAACAAACTCGTTACAAGGTATGTGCGTGTAAAGAGGACAAAGGAGATAGAGGTGGGGGAGGGGGCACACACACAAATGGGAAAATCTTGAATCATTTTGTTAGTGATGGAGTCTCACAAGCAGGGGTATTTACCGATGGCTCAAACGGAGCAAAATTAGACAGAAGCAGGTGGCGCCGCTGAATAGTGTGCATGTGAATGGACGGGTGGAAAAATTATAGAACAGCGAGATTGATCTGAATCATCAATCCGACTGAGTACGACAGGGTCAGATATAGGAAATGAACTTCTGGAAATGCCATAAACAATCAATCGCATGGAAAAGAAGAGACGCAGGTGTACCCGTGTATAAGGGTAGACCATAGGCTATCCGGATCACTGATACGTTGTCACTACAGTGGGAAAATAGCACCGCCTAGTGGGATAATCTGCAGAAAGAAAAATGACGTGACAAAATAAAAAAAACGGACTTGGTGATTGGGACCAGTTTACATCACATACGAAAGACACATGGAAAGCACTTTGAGCATAGACCTGGTGACCAAGCCAGGGGGTAGGAAGCACTTGGGTTAGGAGAGGCGAAATCGGCCACTCTTTTTCGGTTTAAGAGCAGATTGTGTCTTGCTGGTGTCAGCCAGAGTCCATAAAGCAGCGTTGCTGCCTGATGGGTTATCTTTTGGGACTGAGTTCAACGAAGAAGTTGATCCTGAGGTTGGAGTGCCGCCAGCAGGCTACAGAACAATAGGTTAGGTAAAGAAGACATCATTAAGTGATCCAGTCATAAAAAACTAACAGAGTGATGAGACTGCAAAAACAGCTGGTGCAAGTTAAAAATAAGCCACTTTGTGGATTAGACCCGAAATAGTTGGAGTTACTGGATCACATGACCGAAATGTGGTGTTTATTGACCTCCATATGGCCGAAGAAAATGAATCCACGAGAAACTATTAGAGCATGGTGGTTGTGAAACAAACTTTTCGATGGTTAACCTTAAGGATGGTCGTCATTGCGTGCCCCAGAAACCTTCGTCGGTTTAACAAGAGGAAGTGGAGGAACGAAGAACGAAAACAAAATGGATATGAAGGGGAAAATCTGTGCGACATAAGAAGTAGGCATTCAAGGACAATTTTCAGGACGGGCCCTGGAGTGTGGAACTAAGCAGTTACAAGCTATTAAATACGAAAGTAACAACGTCATTTGCACAGAGTTTTAAAAAAGTGAACACTCAAGCGTTCTCTTGAACTTCCCTGAAGGTTCTTCGAATATCAAACGATGAACAAACACTGCAACGCGGTTCAATAAGTTCCGTATGAACCTTCTATCAGATGCAGGGATGGCGCTTTGACACTTGAGCAGACGCCGCTCGAATGCTTCATAAGCAATATGCACTTTTACACCAGCACACTGAAAGTAACTCTCATATTAACTGTAAATTATGGAATTCAGCAAACGTAAGAGTAACAGCACTTCTCTACCCACCTACCACAAGCCATAAGCCGGCTTTAGTAAACGTAAGCTGAGGGAGCGGCGGCAGCCACCCTTGGCTTGTATTTTACGTGTTACGGTCTTCTACTTGTACTAATGCTGGTCTCTAAAACAGCTACCTAAATGAATCACTTGATGACACTAAGACTGTTAAAATCAGCTTATCGTTGATCAAAGCCAGCAAAGTATCGCAACTAATCGTCATCAATATAAACTTTGCGGTCCCGTTTCAATTGCTATATCCAGTTACAGTCAAATATGCGCACAACATTGACCGGAAAACACAAATGGACCACGTGGCCTGCCAGCCCATTACCCACTACCATTACTCATTGGTGTGCACAATAAGTTGCACTGCACGTTCGTGTGGGAAGCATGCTGTACGCGATCGCTACACTGAAGGTCTGCTTCTATCCTGTCAGTTCAGAGGAACGAAACTTAGTGCGTAAAACGGATCCGACGTTTGTTCCAGTAATCGTTCAAACCTAAGTTACTTAGTGCCTCGTCTTACCGTCTAACTGAACATTTATGTTCACTGTCATATCAGGACAGCGCACCAACAAAACAGAGCCATTTACATCATGGAGCGCGACAGTTGGGCTTCTTTTATGTCTAAGCAACGATACGAAATGAGCCACGACTGGACTTATCGCTGGACTGCCTAGTCTATCAGAGCGATGGTCAGTTAGTGACACTGGCCAGTGTGGCAGACTAAAGATCGAAACCGATATGGCTGGTTGACAGCACTGTGACCTGGGTTGGGATGACCAAGCAAACAACGTGTCTGACCTGCCTCGGTGTGCACTAATGTGTGATATGATAAAACGGGGACAGGCTTTCAGTAGAGTGCTCGTGTAACATATACACTCAGGCAGTGGCTAGAATCCACTCGCGGACTTTCAACGAAATTCAGTGCAGAGGGATGGTTGTCGGCCCATACGAGCTGGGGTCTTGAAGCGGTGTGTGGGAGGCCAGAGCAATTCCAGTTGTTGTAACAAGACTCAGCACCCCAAGACTGTTGGGTGGAATGGGTGAATGAATGGGTGTGAATGATTTCGAGTCTTATGGTGTCTACATCCTACTGGTACGGATAAGAAATGGTGGACCTACATGAACCGTAAAAACAACCAATGGGAGAACACTGCACAACCAATCGTAAATTAGATTAGCAGTAGGCTGGCAAGTCCCGGTGGCCTAATGGATAAGGCGTCGGTTTCCGGAGCCGAAGATTGAGGGTTCGAGTCCCTTCCGGGACGGCTGACTTTTGTCCGTAGACAGTGGACCACACTATGAAGGGCATTCGCGTGCACTACGGTACAAACTAAAATCGCTTGTGCATTGATGAAGCAGGTAAATTGGCGGTCGGGGCACCAGCTGCACACACGAGGATGACAAAGAAAGGTTGACACCAGCCGATGAATGCAAGCAAAGGGGAAGAGCCCGCCACCGTAGTTATGGAAGTTAGACGGGTGAAAGTGGCAAACAGGATACCATAAAATATTACCTGGTTCCTGGCCTGGATGCAGTATTTTGGAAATAAAAATGGAGAAAAGGGGAGTGTTACGCATCAATTAAAGACCAACTTGTGTTCTGCCTTGGTGAATTCGGCTCGGACAGCCAAGATAGTCAGGGAACGGCTATCCTGATAGTGGGACACTTTTAGCCATTAACCATACTACTTGTGAGTAGGCGGGTCGAATTGCAGATGCGCCAATGCGCATGCAATGGCGAGGAATCGGAACGTCGATGATTGTCTACTTGCTCGGTCAACTCGGTGAGGCTTAAGGCCACACGAATCGCGCTGACGAAAATCGTATCACATGCGACTAAGAGTGGTTAAGTCCACCGAAGCCGGCTATGTCCCGAGAGTTGCCGAAAGCTAACAGCTGACAGTCGCCGTTTTGGTGTCTCGAAAGTATCGACTTCTGGAAAGGCTAGAATGCTGTTTATGACGTCCGTGTACCACGTCTACAGCATAGAAATCTAGAATCATGGAGGAATAGCTGGCGATTGCGTATGTGCATAATATGCGCAGCTAGTAAGCGGAATCAGTTGGTAAACGCCACTCTGTGACAGTAAACCTCAGTACCCTATTTCGATTACGGTAACCAGACAACGAAAACGAATAGCCTCAAATGAGCAGAGATATGGCGAATGTCGGGCGTACTCCGAAGGTGTCAACTGGCACGCGTTCGTTTGACCCCCACCCAGCCGACGGTAGACAGCAAACTGAAACTATGCCGTGTGGTGTTGATGAACGCGACGATATCTTGCGAAATTAGGCTCACTAATTCAATTAGACTTCAGTACATTGATAAATTTCGGACTAAATAATATTTCCTAGGGCTGATAGGTTGTAGTTGGACTGTCGTGGCTGATGAGATAAGGCTGCCGAGTAGACTCCGTTCAGAGGCTTAGTGGAGGTATCCGACGCTTTGTTACTATGCTAGAAAATGACGGGGTGGGATGAGGGAAAGCGGAGTAGACGAGGTTATGTACCGTCGCGGTTTCCTTTGTCACCAGCCCAAAGCCCTATATGGCAACCTGGATACAGTGAAGCGCTTGACCTTGAGACATGGTGCGGCAAAAGTACTGACAAAGTCTTCATAAGGAAAACTCGATAGTGTTGTTTGTGGTCAGAATTTCGATTCTTGTCATGAAAAAAGAAGCGCACTTAGTGTTTGATCGGCTAATCATAGATCCCAACAAATATTCCGATGCGCTGAGTTTCGGTTACGCGAGGGCGTCCAGATAGAGTTTTGAATATGGGAAGGGAATAACGGAACACTGTGATAACTAGCTGATATTATTGTTTTTGCTTCAGATTCTGTTCTTCATCCACTTTATCACCTGCCTCAGGTTTTTTCAGTGAAGTGACCATGTTTGGCAACTGGTAAACGTACGCGGATAAGTCCATCATTCTGAAAACCTGCTGAAAACCTTCATAGGGATTACAGACGCGTGTAGAGATAAGAGAGGAGTTTCAGATTTGAACAACTACATTTGATTACTGGCGTACCAACACTTAGAATAAAACTCCGACGAAGGCGACTAAACTGAGGAGGACAGAACCCGGGACAACGTGTAGGATCACCTTATCCACAGACAGGATGAAGTCAATGTAAAGTCATATCATCTCTTACCACAAGTTGTTCTAAATTGCGACTGGCTAGTTAGCAATATTTATTAAACGGTACCCTCGTTTGCTTCGGCTGGGGACGGCACAACAGTGTTACAAAGCTTGCATACCCCAAAACAAACAGTATATTTTCTACTGGATGGCTGTCGAAAATGTTGACTGTAACGGTAAAACAGCTGTGATGTACGAATGACTCATCAGGCTTAACAGCGTCTGAGCTGACGGCAATCATGAACAACTGGGACACTTACCTGGTTCAGGAGGCTACCGCGAAGGTGTATTGGAAGTTCTTCACTTCGAACAGAGCTACTAGGAGCGAGTGATGGTCTTGGGGTAGTATCGCCGCAGGAGGGGTAAAACTCTTGCGACCCACGAGGAGATCGCCTGCTCGCCAGGTCATCACTCGCAGAATGAAAGTGAATAGGATTGAGTGATGGGCGGGGATTAGGGTGGAAATCAGGTACACTTAGCTCTCGCAAAGATGGAGAACTTCCACGTGAGGTAGTGGTGCTTGTTGTTACGTCAGGAAGGCGTATTTCTAGACGAGAAACAAACAGGGACAACACATGATAAAAATTTAAATTAGTCTCGCTACTTTGAGCTCTCCCACAAAAAGAGAATATTATGCGATACTGAATAGTAATTCAGAATGCCCATAACGTATAATGGGCGCAAGTAGAGAGACAAGGGCGGATATCTCTGGTATGCTGAAGTTCACACGACCTCGCTCGCTTGACTATGGTCAAGTTTTGCGACTCCCACAAACCACAAGGGCTAAATTGCTATCAAGACAAAAGCAAGTAGGGGTGGTCTAGAACTACGGAATATTCAGTGTTAACTTATGTGTTGACTTGTGAACAGCATGGAGCTGGATTTTGCAAGTACAGTAAGTGAGCACATCCTTAGTAAATGTGACTAAGCAAGCTGATTCACCAAAATGAGCAGACTCTGCCTGCATGCTTTGAGGTATAACTGCCGGGAATAGTTCAACCAGAGAGGCGGATGGGACACTGAAAGACTGCACAGGACAAATCAGCATAAACCAGAAGCACAGTCTATTCGGAATAGGGTTTTGGATATAATTCTAACTCTTGAGGAAATCATGGGGGACACATGAATCGAGCGAACTGTTGTTCTGCGAACACTGAAGATCAAAGTCGACAATACTCTTCGCCGGCTACGGGCGTAGCGTGTATGCGAGACTGAACACAAGTTGTCCTATTGTTACTGTCTAGCTTGAAGGCGGGTACTTCAGTTTTTAATAGAGCTCACACAAGTTTACAGAAGAAGTCAAGTTGCAACAGAAGCCAGGAGAAAGAGCAGAGGTCACATGAAGGTCGAAATATACTGAAAAAAATCATAAGTCTGGACTTTATGATCAGTATAAAGCTAGCTACGGCTAGGCTGACCTGGCATTGTGATTCCACTGAACTTGACACCTCGACTGGCATGCAGATCAACCTGTTGTTGTAACGTTTTGCAATTCTCCTCGTACTGACGTTGTTTGTGCTCCAATTCTTCTCGAGCCTTCTCGTAGCGTTTCCACTGCTCGGCGAGTTTGGTATGCTCTCGTTCCAGAGCATCCCTCTGGCGACTGTATTCTTTCTCCCATTCTTCCGACTTGATTCGAAAGTTTTCCACATCCTGACGCAATTTCTCCGTTCCTTGTTTCACCGTCAGGGCAGAAGATACTTCCGCTCCGGAGAAGTCCAAGCCCTCTGAGCCACCACAACTCGAGCATGTGGATTTGATGAGACCATGTTGTTTCGCCCGCTTATAAAGGCTTTCCAGTTTATCTTTCTCGGTTTCCAAACATCGAACTCGTGCATCCAGCTCGTCATTCTTGGTACGCAAGCGGAAAACGCTGGGCTGAGAAGATAAATATACGAAACAGAATGAAGCCTCTCGTTACACGAACACCGGGACTCAGAAAACGTAGGGAACGGGAAACAAATGGATCTGTCTAGAGAGGAGAAACACCTTTTCCATACATGCTTGCCGTTGGCAGATGAGTATCGAGTAGAAGGAAGTAGGTAAGTCACGCAAGCAGGTGACACGTAGCCAAGAAGTATTTGCTGTTTTGATAAGCCCTATGGCTAACACAGCTGCTGACTGAAAAAGAAGCAAACAGTACGGTAGTTCCGTCTTCTTCCGGAGTAAAAAACCCCTTTTCATTCGATGTGTAGGACCCATATGATCGGTTGTAAATAAGAGAAAGATTCGTGACTTTTGTTTGAAAAAAAATCAATAAAAGTATGCATCCTCATCAACACTGTCCACCTGCTCAGGAAGTGGAAGAAACACATGACGGTGATCGACCGAAAATTCCCAAACCGATTCAAGTCAGGTTGATACGGCAGGCACGGAATTCTCACCGGAACCTTCTCGATCAGAAGGATGTTTGACTTGGAAATTCCTCACTAAAAAACGAACGACTGTCATCTGGAAAATCCATGGGAGTAAATAAGCCTTTTGATCGGGTAAAACAGGTACACGACTGGCAACCATGTAGAGTACAATACCCAAATTGTACGTTTGACCCAAGTTGGAAGTTGCGGAAGGATAATGAACAAACGATCTGAACTTGCTAAAGCAGCATGAACTCTCAATGAACTCATACTATGGGCTGTCCAAACACGACAATGAACCGACTGCATTGTTTCGACCGCCAACTGAAACGGTATGCAGAATGCAATCGAGGCAACCCCGTCGGTGCAAAACGGGACGTCACCAGAACTAAAAATTCCCAATGAGGCTTACGGTTGAACAAGGAAACGCAAGATGAATTACACAGAACTTATAGATGACCACCACTACACTACTTAACCGATAACTTGCAGCCGAAACAAGCGATATATCACTATATTATCAGTACTACAGAATGAAGGACTATTTGACCGTGACTTACGAAAAACTCTTCAGAAATTTGGTCCAAGTTCCGCAGGAGAGTCCATGCCTCAATGGAGTGTTGACTTGAAAGGGAGTTAGACGAACCATCAACAGACCCATCGACATGTAACTGGAGTGCTTCACCAACAGCTCCGGTCAAAAAGGAGAACGACGGCCGAGGTAGCATATTCGGAGGCAATGGAGTAGAGGAACTGGTATGTGACGTATCTGACCCACCTGTTGATGGGACCCTCTGGTTGGAGGGCCCTTTGGGTGGTTGGCCGGAAGAGGACACAAAGAAATCAGCTGAGGGTTTGTCACGACTACCGGTACGGAAAAGACTGACCATGGTTGAACTGAGCCGGTTTGCTTCGCGCTGAGTAAGAGGAAAATAGAAGAATATTATTTCATCGTGGCATCAGGAAGACGGGTTGCGAGATGTGAACACTAAGTTATTTTCACCGGTTGCAAAGTTAACACCTTAGGTTTATAAAGGTAGAGTAACAAGGATTGAATATCGAAGGTCACATTGGGTCTTAAGGTAAACAGAAGGCAGTGAAAAAATCAAATAGGCTCGCATTCATCGGATCCCCATGAGTACTTCCTGAGGCGCCATGGCGCCAAGAAATGACACAAGGAGCTGTTGAGGCATCTGATAAGATGCTATTTCTAGGCTCTACAGACCGATCCTTCAAAAGTACGGTATATACTACCAGTTTTGCACAAAACTGGAATCGGGGACGTTTCAATCAAAAATGTCGGCAGCTAGTCGACTGAGCAGGACACGAGTGATAGTCTTGCCCCCGTTCCGCTGCCCTTCGACTTTGTAGTTGGTACATGACCATCTGCAGTTTTGTTGCTGTAGGCAATTCAGTCAAGTAAGTCTTCATTGTACATCGGGGCGGGTGTTTTTAAGCTGTTAGAATTTGGTTCTGCCTGTTAGACTATTCGTTATTTTGGTTGTCAATTGGAGATGTTGAACCAGGTGAGTCAGATGAAAAGGTCATTGTGACAATGACGATCCGTGGACAATTAGAGCTTTACGCTGCGTCTGGTCCACTATTCATTTTTTGCTGTCCGCATATGTTTTACAGACTTGGTCCCGGCACCATTAAGTTGCTCCTAAACGCTTTTAAGCTGCCATCTGTCGGATCATGGAGTGTTTTGACGAGCGTCAATTCTTCTCTAGAATCAGTAACTATCGGTAAGTTATTCCTATCAACCTAACCTCACCTCTGTTTTTCCTTAGTCCAATGGTGACCACCGCAGTTGTTTGGATATGTATTCGCATTCTGACCCAGTCGCTTCTGATGTGCTTGGGACGTGGGTATTCATATGCCTTTGCGTTAGAGCTTCGTAGATGTTCGTAACAATTTAACGGTTCTGTAGTTTCCATCCTGAATGAGTTTCCATTGGTTGCATGACGTAGAAGTTTACCGAGTGATCCGTACTGTACTCACTCACTTCTGCACAGTAAAATATCGAGAACTCCTTGGCCAACAAAGACGACACTGGATTATTCTCAAACCAGCGCAGATGTTCATCCTTAAGATTTAACCCAGAGGGTAGGATTAGTCACTTGTCACAAACACATGACGACTAACTTAGTTGCTTTCTCCCACCAGAAGCAAGTGGTGCTTCATTGGCATCCGTGACTCCGAACATCCCCCACATGGACAGATAAGGCATTACACCTGTGTAATGGTACGGCGAAAACAGCACATCACTAATATATAATATATTGTCCTAGTTACAGATGAAACAGCTAGGTGAAGTCTGCGCGGGCCTTGAATGTTTGACCAGAAATGTCAACTTTCACATCACTATTGCTGAAAAAACTTCTCTGGTAGACGAATTTATCTGTCATTTCGGGAACATCCCCATCGAGGTTGAGAGTAGACACAGGAAACCATCAACCAAACACTACCACCTTGCACCTTTGTAGGGCGAGGATAAGTAAAAAGCGACGACCAGAGGCGATGATTTTAGCTAGAGTGTTTACGTTCCAAGCAAAGAATTGCAAGTGACAACCCGCGTATTCCGGGTCTCTGAATGGTTCACCTGGAATTCATTATACGTCGTTGCTTGGTATAGTGTGTACTTTAGTGCGCTTCATATCCCTGAAAATATTGTCCATGACAAACCTGAATATCAACGGCGGAGTTATCTAGCTCTGCTTGATGTCGAAGAGTGAAAATAGTTCACCGTAGGCCCGCACTTGTATAGTACCGTGGGTGCCAATCACACTCAAAATACGGGAGAAATTTTTCCGGCACCCCGACATTCAGTAGAGAATCTTATAGGGCGCGTTTCTGATATCAAATCGGCATGGTAGATCCTCAATACTCATGGCGAAGCCCCTACGTAAAAACATGATCAATGCAATTTCGCCCCGCGCAGAATCCGACTTGCTCTTACCAGTATTACCAATTTACTTTGCAAATAAGTGCACTTCGCCAACTACGTACAATCTGGTGTTCGAGTAGAAAATAAGATTGAAGGGAACTCGGGGACTGCACCTAACTGATGTGTTACCCGATTCTTCTTCAAACACCAGCTCTCGGAAATTTTCGCTGTTTGCAGCTGGTCACAAAGAATCAACTTACCATACTCAAGATAATCGGACACACGCATATTCGGTTGCGTTTTCAGGAGCGCTTACATGCTGTAACCAAAACGTTCATGCATATTGAAATTTGGGAGATACTAGCTGTCTTTCGAGGACATTCATTTGCACCCCAGGCTGACCTGTCTTGCACTTCTAGGAGATGCATGCACTACAGACTGGGAACTACTGCTCTAGTGTCAGAAATCCTTTCGGAGATGAACAACGCTCCTCAAGCGCGTAAACGTGTTGGTTCCTGGCTGGCTTGCACCTATACCAGACAAACTCTATACTAGCACAGTCGACGGATTTCTGGAGGGGAAAAGTGTGGTAAGTCATTTTAGTAGCCTTTTACCAACCTGGCAAATAGAAGTACTCATGAAGTGAGGTCATTTTGTTGGTAAAGCTAGAGCGACCGGGAGGCTACGCTAGAGTCTTTTGGGGGCGCATGATATAGGCTTGCCTGAACTGGTCAAGAACAGAAACTAGTCAATTTGAGTGGCTACACCCTGCAACGCTTCTGAAGTACAAATCGGTCACATTTATCCGTTGGCTTGATTAATTGTCTTGCGATCGGCGAACTGACTTGTAAATCGATTCCGGTGGCCGGGAATGGCGGGCTGAGAGCATCAGAAGGCCATTGGCCGTTTTAGTCCCCAGCTAGTTCTGCAGATGAATGCACAATGACTCGTTGGCAGAAACGAGTATACTATTTCTATGGAAGGCAATGATAGTTAGTACCATTGTGTAAGAAACCATTCACGAGTGGACAACATGAAATATACTTCATAAGGCCACATAGAGTCTCAGTTAGATGTAGTCATTGGAGAACGGTACTTCGAGATGACAGGACAGTTTATTTCGTTATTTTTATCGCTTATGTTCCGATAAGGTTTGAGGACTTGATCCAGATGGGTCTTTTTTCTAAGTGGTTTCCATGATAACTAAAGCACCGCACCGAGTGTGTCCAAAGTGCGTTTTCTGCTAACACCTTAGTGCAAACCACAGATCACGGAGAGTGTGCATTGAATTTAACAAGAAAGTACAAAGCTGCGTGCTTCCAAGTCCATATGGATTTTAAATATACTAACCAGAACATTGAATCATCTGCATTCCAGATAATTTAGACTCCCAGAAAGGACATTTTTGTCCGTTTGATCCATATTCTAATGCGAGGTGCAGACTGTTGCTTCCAAGAGAACCCAAAGGACATATATTGGGGCTTGGAAATGTGTCTATTTCAGCGACATCTTGCCGTGCGCAGTTCAGCTCGTTTTTTCTATCTTTTTTTCGGTCTCCTTAAGCAATAGACCAGCTGTTGACCCTGAGCTCTGTGCCACCGTAGCGTAACAGACAAGAAACCAACAATCCAACAAAGTGATTCGGATGACTGTTACCCGAAAACAAATGGGTTGTTCAGCGGTAAATGAACCGAAATATGTTCGGAACGAACCGTCATTGGCATGGACGTCTCCCGAAGTTTGGAGTGTTACCGAACTATACTCATTTGCACACTGATTTGATTTTCACGGGAAGCTCAATTGATTCCCAGCAGGAACTCTCGTTTACTGCATTCTTCAACTGCATGTGTTGCACAAGGCCACCTCATGTTTGAGTTGGTACGATAATCGAGATATCGCAGTATATAGTTACTTGAAGGAAAATACTCATAAAGTTGCTGGAAACTCTTCATGGGCTGTCGAGTAGCTTACAGAAACCTTATGAATAATTTTCTCTGTAGGGTTCTGTTATTGTGTCGGAGGTGTGACAACAGGTGAGAGTTGACGCGTGTTACAGCGAAGAATACAACCGGAAGGGGAGAAAAGCGGCGACACAAAATGTAGACACGCAAGAGAAGGCAAAGTGGTTACCTTCTTGGAACTCGATTTCCGGGCGAGATCCTTCGAATCACCGGGATCTATGGGTTGGAAGAACATATATAGCAATAAGAACAGCTTGTTATAGTATAGTTTTGCTTGAACAGCACTACGCGTCGGAGTGCTGTTATTCTAAAAGACCATAAGTGACTGAACGTAGTTGGTGCTCAACACGAATGCAATGCGAGGAAACAAACCCACCCTGAAATTGCTCACGATACTACATAAAAACCAATTTAGGCGCGGAACTTGGTTTATTCCTTGCTCGTTTCAAGGGTACCGGATTGGCGTCCGAGCAATGGTATCCGCATGGGTTTCATTTCCACTAGGAAGTACAGTCATTCGAATGTCCTTTCACGAAACCGAGTGTGCGAAAATCCTGAAATGGCTTGTGCGATAGGCGATTTTGGATTCACCGATTAACAAAATTGGCCGGAGGAAAATTCAAAGGCAAAAAAAGACAAGGGTCTGAACGCAAAACATACAACTGGGAGATAAGGTTTGTGGCGCCAGTATACTAACATTTCCACGGAATAAGCGTGCAGGAATCTCATCCGTACCTTATTTAGATAGATAATTCCAGCATGCCTCAGTTACAGACTGTGTATTGCCAACCACCAGATCCTTGACATGCGGTTCAACATCACGTACGAGAACGGTAAGAACACAACAACTTTGGCGAAACAAGATGACGATATGCGACAACTCCATGAAAAATACCACCACAGACAACGACAAAAAGCAATGTTCTGACGCAAGTGAATGGGTGTGACTGTCAAAGCTAGGTTCAAGTAGAATGTAACGTTGAGGCAGAAGAGGACTGCACCTACTTGATGAGCTCCAAGAAGGCCGAAACCGGTCGTAGGCTGTCGGAGAGTTTTCAGCAACCTTACGAGTGGTGTGTCACGGTACAGGTAGTGTAATCTCATTTAGCCGACTCTGACACATGGACTTTTTCATTTCGCTACTAAATAAATCAGTATATGGACGAGAGAGTTGTCCTAGCATTAGACCCTGGGACATACCCAACTAATTGTGACGCATGATCCATGAAAAGTCCAAACTTCTGCTGTAAAATCGGGCGCGGTCAAATCCGAACATCAGATTTGGCTGCCTACCGATCAATGCGGTCGAATTCCATGTGATCTGGCAACGGAAAACACCTCGCAAAGAACAAGGCCCAGCGGTTTTCGACAACCTTCGGTGCCTGTGGCACTAGCATGACATTAGCCTTTCTGTCATGAACGGAGTTTACAACAATTGGACCGGAACCGAGGTTGCTACGACTACAAGATAAAAAACACGATTCAGTTTTTTATAACTCAACGGTTCGATCACTGCGGGTGATCTTCGTCAGGAGCAGAGTAATCGGAATCATAAGGGTTTCATCATGGATATCTTTGGGTCTGGCGGGAACATCCTGTCAGTAATGCTGGGGTAAATCTTCATCAGAAGGAGAGGTTCACTGTCAGTAGATAAGCTGCTCAGTCGCTACGGATTTCACTGGCTGGGCTACGTGTAAGACAGCCTGCCTTACAGGGCCTCTTTCCTCAACCATGTGCTGAGCCACAACGCTCTGGGCAGATTAAACCATACAATGTGACAGAGCACTGGACACTAGTTTCAGTTAAACTGTGTTTTCCTCGTACAGTTGGGTATTTAGGGCAAAAAAGCCAAGGCATGTTATCGTTTGCCTAAATTGGTACAGCAAAATATCGCAAACAACAACAACAAGTTCGCAGTAAGTAACGTCCGTTTCGTGCAAACACGATATTTTAAAAGTGGATACACCGGATCAAAATCAAAGGAGAATCAGTTGCAAGCCATCGGATATAACGTATATAGAAGAGGAACTGGTATAAGGAGACATCTTGGGAGTGAATGTAGAAATAGAGCTACACAACGAGTTGAACACCGATCGAGGATTGGCAACACAGTACTACATACAGAGCTCACTCCACACCATACGCATCCGTCTCCACTCCTGCGTATCAGGAGGACGGTAGCTAACAGAATGCCCTAAGGGGAATTCAGGGACACACGAGAGAGATACAAATGACAGTCTGATATCAACAAGAGCGTGATAACAAAACATACAGGAACTTTCAGCCGAATTCGAAGGCTTTTCCCACAACACATCAATTTGGCATGGTGTATAGATGAGGGACCATGGTAACAGAAAAGCTAATGGTGACGAATCAGGCGAGAAAATAACAAAGTCGGCCATATGTGTCAACCAGTTCAATATTGTCAGCGTAGAATGACGGATCTCAAAAAGGAAATTAGTAGCGCGATATTTTATATTGACGAAGGTGTTGTTTACAAAACTTGGAAGGCTTAGCGGCCATCGGACAATGTATATTGAGTACGTTATATATATATATATATACTTGGGC
>SJOL01008668.1:1184487-1203281 GCA_004794785.1 Opisthorchis felineus
AACGATTTTTTGGTACGATGGTAAAATCCCGGTAGGGTTGATCCGTTTCATTTTTGTTGTTGATTTTTCGTATCTATAGCCACCATCCATAGGCTATTCAATTTGTTTGTTTGACGTACAGAATATTCGGAAATTTTCTTGCAGTACTGGTCACATGACACAGACGACACCAAAAAGTATACTGTGACTTTCTAACCTACCTCTCATTCGGTTATTTCTGCTCGGTATCCGTTGCTCGGTTAGCGCAGCTTGCGTAAATAAATAGGAAACTAAGCAACTTTGAAGCTGTTTATCCGGTGTTGGCGTCTGATGCAACCCAGTTCTGAGCAAAACTCAGTACTGGACATACGTGGATGTCCTCTTCATTAAGAGTTGCCTGCTGACTGAAACCTATCACAGACCAAGGACATTTTGACACGTAAATCGGGTCAATTGGAAAGTAATTTGTTATAATCTACTCGGACTAATCGGGTGGCGAAAACTAGTGGCAAAACTTGATTGCTAGTTGAACGCACTGCCACTTGAAAATCTGCCTCTAGAGTAGAATGACTTTGATTAGGTTCTGACGTGGATCCATGTAGTCGGTATTACCGGAACGGTAGAACTGACCGCCTTTTGAGATTCACCGATAACAAGTTTAATATAGTGAGAAAAGCGGCGTTGAGGCCGAAATCGATGACGCTAATTCAGAAAGCTTCAGAGTGGGGGTTCTAGGGAGGTGTGCTCTCGGAGGAATCAAACAAGTTGCCTATGATAATGATATGGAGTGATGGAACAAGTGATCGTGCCATAAAACACCGCGGCTAGAAATTGTCTTCTAGAGTGCACTTACTTATGTGGTCTTCAGTAGCTTAAACAGAAACAAAAGGATATTCGGAAACTGGTGCCTGCGAGCGATCAGAACTCGCATTGTGTGTATCAAATCTTCGGACAATGGTTTAGGAGTACATACAGGACTGACTACTTGCAACGATACGAGAAGACGTGCTAAAGTAGAAACGGAGAAATCTGCACTAAGGTAGAATGAACTATATGCTACACACGGGAAATTGCTGAACTAGGTAGAATTCATTAGAGGGCCAAACATCTAAACAAATGAGCTGACGTATAAAGGCTGACTGGTCTTTCGTTCACGGAGTTGCGGTGAACCGAGAACTGTCACGGAGTACGTGAGAAAGTGAACTCCCGAGTATAAGTTGAGAAATCGAAGAGCGATCGGCCCAACATAGACAGACTTACGATTGACGTTATCCCGAGCACTGAATGTTTCGTTTTTTCTAACAGGCTTTGGAAAGGTATGTTTCCGCTCCTCCACGTCCGACGCACTCCGTGACAGGCTGCTTGGTGACCTACCCACCAGAGAAAAGTGTAGTCGAGCCACTAAAACAAAAATAGGAAATATATTTCAGTAAACAAATGTCGAATGGAATTGGGTTTGAGAAGTTTATCGCATATAGGCAGGGGTTTGTGAAAACCGCCGACATGGATGAGTAGATTAAACGGAACAAATCACGGTATCGGATTCGGGGCCGATTTATCGATGGTCGGATCTGTTTGGGGCACAGCAGTTAACAGAGGGCTAATACCCACTTCAAGTCTGGTGAAAACGCACGGGTCCAATTTACTTTAGGCTGTCATGCAAAGCATAGCTAGGGGACAGGTGGAAAACTATCATTGCTCAATATAATTTCTCATGAGCGCAGTGTGATTAAGTCCATTCCCCACCTGTATAAGTAGTAGTGCCTGCAAGATTGATTAAATCCTACAAACCGTGCGCTACCGTTACCAAGTTATTTGAAGCTCATCTAGTAAGCTTAGTCGCCGATTATGGGGAAAATACCTCGATATCTTAAATGTCAGTCGAACAGAACGCCAAAGCAATTTCAGTTGAAGAACATCACAGATTCATTCGAGCCTAACTTGTCTCCTTCTGCCTTGCTAAAAGGACTACAAGTTGCTAGGTGTGTACTGGATTAATGACCTCCGTGTAAAAGGAAGTACACAAACACACAAGGCGTAGGATGTTCAACGAAGATCATGAACTGCGCTGGTTTGACTGACCTTAAAGCTTGAGAGGCCAAGATACTGTTTGCTGGTCGTCATCTCACTGACAGGACATCCAGAAGACGCGCTTCTTGTGTCTATTTCCATCACTCGAACTCCCATTTTATGGACATAGATTAATTCCTATGGCAGGTTTTGGATTTCACCGTCCGCTTGCTGGTAGCATGCAGTTGTTACGGTGGCGTACACGGCCCAAGTAATCAAGTATTTCATCGCATTTGAAAGCTAGAACGTGTAAAAAACTGACTCGGTTTCCAAAGGGAAAACTTATCAAAAGATGACTGTTTGTGTGGAGAACGGAGACC
The DNA here is from genome assembly GCA_004794785.1 of Opisthorchis felineus. Lineage (NCBI taxonomy): Eukaryota > Metazoa > Platyhelminthes > Trematoda > Opisthorchiida > Opisthorchiidae > Opisthorchis > Opisthorchis felineus. The sequence continues at coordinate 1,186,857 of SJOL01008668.1, forward strand.
ATGCTATGGTAGCTCATAAATGCAATGCATCCAATCCACGGAAATTGTCGCAAAACACGAAAAAGTATTTTTAGGTGAGAGAACGTGCTAAATGTGATACTCATTTTTCTTTGGCGAACACTTTGTATTTTGCTTGAGGGAGGACAATCTCAGAAAGTGCAAACTACCTGGTTTAGATAACAAGAAACTGATAAACAGGGTTATGCAACGACAGTGGAGTGTTTGCTCAAGTAAGCAGCAGCCTCTACTGGACTGAAGTTACTCCGCAATTACCCGAAACAAATTTCTCAGTTGACTTTTTTTCTGTCTGCAAGGTTGCATTTGTCTAATAACGACGTTTTGCAACGGAGATTTCGTCTCGTGAACGAATTTAGTCTTGTCCATAAAGCGGAAAGGTACTGGGAATCATCATCAGTGCACGCCCCACGAACCTGCGACGACTAAACTACTTGGCCAAAAGCGGCTGATCAGCAATGTGATTAACCTGCACCTGAGAGGTCGTCACTCGAGGAACCAATTAAAGCATGGCCACTTTATGTGAATTCAGTGGTTGAAGTGGCGTTCTATCTTGTCTCGGTGCGAATTAATCACACTGCAGATCAACCGTTAGTGTCCGAACGGTTTAGTCCGACTACTATCCGGGAGGTCGGAGGTTCGAAGCAACCTGAGAATTCTAGAGATACGCACTGCTGATGCTCTCCGCTAAGGATGAAACAACCGTACAGTGCTTATCCGTTTTTCGCCATAGATTGACATCGCTTACTGGGTGAAATCAATTGAAATCTCCCAGTCTTCTAACACTATCAGTGATGTTATTCTCTCTCCAAAACTACGGGATATCTTTTGTTCGACGATTAAGTTGTGTATCACGTGATTCCATCAAAATAGTAATTTTCGAGAATTTAGTTCAACAGAAACTTATTCCATTCTACCTCAGTGTCCACCCAACTAACACGCTAATTAGGATTTGGCAACAACATTCCAGCGAGCAGAACTCGCTCCCAGTAAATAACTAACAGACGTACCACGAAGTGAACATGCAGGCTGCTACTGAGGCAACACTCAGTTCAAGCTTCAACAGGTATCGGTGATACGGCAAATGGTAAGTCAGTTGCTCTAAAATCTGGTTGACAGATTGATTGATTGGTTGAGTGCTGCTCGCATCTGTGAAGCTAGTGAGTTTCGCTCGGTGACGGCGGTAATTACTGACTAAGCTGAACAAGTTGGCTATTCAGAATTAACACTGGGTATTGCGAACAATATTTTCCAATAAGGTGTCGACCGAAAAATACAGTTATGAATGGAAAATTCGGTTAAAATATTTGCATAGAAGCATTTTAGGGGATAATTTAGTCCCTCAACCGTGATCAATTAGGAATCACGGTTGGTCGGTCAAGGCAGGACAAATGATATCACGTGCAATCGAACGCCGACCGTCATTGTTCGTCACGAGGAACGTCAGACTGAACTATGAAGAGGAAAGGAATTAGCTTTTTATTGACTGGTTTAGGGTCTGAACGATGTGTTAGACATAATATGCCTGGGCAACAGAGGCTGGTACGATAAAGGTAGACGTACGAGTGTCTTGGAACATGGCAAACAGCTGATCCAAATCCGAGTTATTATCCAGACCTTTCATAAAAGTGTTTTTCTCGAGTACTTCAGACACAGTTGGAGGGCTGGCGGCCTTTGTGTGCCGACCTGATCGACCAGGTGCTTTGGGTGGCTTGTGCGAGTCACTGGGTGAACTAGTCAAACGAGAATCCGAATCGTTGCCACCATCGTCCGCCTCATTTTTGGACATCAGAATTTTCAGTTGTTCCTCGATTAATGCCAGGCAGACACAATTTCGTGCGGACCATACACGCAGCACATTTTCGTCTAACTCGTTCAAAAGCTGCAAAATTGCTTCAGTTCGTTGCCATCGAGCTTCAATCATTGATTTTGCCTCATTCAGATCATGATCTGAAAAAAGAAAACACAACTTGTATGGGCGTAACACATTACTAATAGGGTTGCTTAAGAACATCATAAGCGAGAGATTAGGCTGGGTTCCAGATGAGTCTACCGTCAAAACCAAATTGGCATGAAAATGAGTGTATTTCGCTAAAACATAACTTGGTAAAACAGTGTGGACCATCTCTAACTTATCGTCAAGATGGCAGAGAGTGTAGTACAAAAACTCGTTTCAACGTACTCAAAGGGCATGAAAAGTTTATTATAACAGAACAACTTTTAAACGGAGTCATAAATATATTCTTAATTGCTGATTGGTTAAAACAGCTTTACAAAGGGAGTATGTCGTGAAAAGGTTTTTACAATTTTTTTGCATAACACATTACTCATAAGGTTGTTGAAAACTCCTCGACAGCAACCTTATAAATCGCATGTTATGTGTCAGGTAGGTTACCGACTGAAACATGAAGTGGATTATGTGTAGAACATTCAGTTGAAGAATATCATGAGCGAGAGGTTCAGCTGAGTTTCAGTTGTCTCCCGCTAGCACCAATTTAATTTGCAAATGAGTGTATTTCGGCAGCTTTTACAAAAGTTCATTTAGCCCAGTTGAACTTCTCCTAGAGAGAGAACATGTTGTACGAAACAACATTCAACCGGAGGCCGATTTGCACGAATACCTAACGGTATAAACTTGCTTCCTCATTCAAATTTTCTGATTGTGACCAGGTTGGCCTGAACAGAACACCAGAATACCATCCCCACTATTCAGCTGGCAAAACGGATTCAATTCGGGGTCTCCGATGACTTTGTCCGGTAAGTCTCAGCAGGGTTCGGAGTGCATGTCTTCGGAAACGAGGAGAAATTCTTTGCATTTCACAAAAAACTCCAAGATACTCAGTACCATGTAGTCTTTGCTGAGAAAATCCTATTCACTGCTTTCTTATGAAACATTTTTCACTAAAGTGAAACAGAGAAAAGGGGGTGTCGGGCGATGCGACCTGGGTGATGGTTTATTGGTTGTCCGCTTAGTGAAACTGGCTAAACCCTGATTCTAAACCAACGACGGCGACGACATGCAACACATTTGGTAAACTCGGGTGATGCGATTGCCCTCGAAATCCAATGGCATTGATGGTGTTGTTCTTCATTCGTTCTGGTCAAATTACTTGGGGCCTGGAAGATCGCACTTGGTTGTACACAGGCTGAAGGTGCAAGAGTAGGATGAAGTGAACATATTACTCACGAGGAAATTCCCGCATTATTGCATGACACATCCCAAGTACGAAATTCCGTTCGTGCTATCGTGTCCTCGGTAAGTGACGCACCTTGTGCTAAACCAACGACAGTAGTGACTAGAACAAAGCTGGGAATCTGAAAAACCAGAAACCCACTTTGCTACGATGGTTGTGGAAAAATCCAGATCTTGGATATCGAATCGCACAGCATTGTGACACGAAGCTTTCGGTACTACCGAGTAGGTTGGGAGCAGCGGGTCCGACAACGCAGGACCAGTTTGAGGTGTAGAATTCTTCTCCTGACCGCAACACAGTGGCCCAAACACAATTCAGGGGGTTCACGGTATTGCATTCGCTCTCATCAACCGTGTCCGTAGTGCCTCCGTTTCTTGGGAGCTAGTATGATCCGGAATCGAAACAACTCGTTGTAAAGTTGCATCTTAAGAGCTTCTTGTCGGCCCCCCAAAATCTTCCACCTCTACCTCGACCCGAAGGTATGTCAAGCCTCAAACGGACTATACAAAGTCAAGGCTTGTTATCAAGTCTGCGTCAAAATAAGATAACATATCTTATTCGTTACAAACTTCTGTGGGATGGTGCGTGCGTGTGATTTGTTTGTGAAAAGCAGTAAGATGTCTTCTTTCTTCCTTTTCCATGAACACTGATTCAAAATGTGAGAACATAAACAAAACGGTACGACCAAATAAAATCCTGAAGAAGTGCAGCTCATAGGGGTGGGTCGTTATAGGAAGAAGTGAAAGTTGTATGTCTTTGAACGCCGAATAAATATAGGATTGGAAGAACTGTCCGCCATTCGACTTTCAACGGGAATGAGTTTTATTACAGAAGGTAGCGGCTACTGTGTACAACAGACGAGCGCTGTATGTTGCATAAATGCGGGAACAGATGAGCTGAGTTTAGAGTCGACTAACTTCTCACGACAGATGTCGACACAAGAGAAACGGTAACAGCGGAATAGTTTCGATACTACGACCTGTGTACCGAAACACTTACCCAGCGTTTGCAACGTTTGCCATTGCGAGAATCCATCGTTGATGACTTTTTCCCAACGAACCAAATCGTCGACAGTACTGCATCGGTACAAAGTGAGAACGGCCTCCGATTGCAAGAGAATGAAAAAGCCGAAACTTCCTTTCTCTACTGACCTACGAAAATACCCGTATACTTGGCCCCACCATAAAATCGGAGGCTGCAAGGAAACGGGGAGAAAGGCAAAGTAAATCAGGAGTTACTTCGATAAAAGGGATAACGAAATTAGCCAATTCGAAGACATGAGATGTCAAGTAGCTAGAAACATCCCCAGGCTGAACACAAGGAATCCTCTAAGTAATAAGCATCTCGTAAAAGCGGATGTAGCACTGCTCATTTTCAGCCTGGATAAACCGCAACGAACTGTGGACAAGAACTCCCCTGTTGAAGCAACGAAAAATCTGAGAACGAAAACAACTGCCGCTCCAAACTAGCTGGATTGAACAACGTAAATCGGATAGCTGCACAAGAACAACCACTTGTTTAACTGATACCACTGAAAAAAACAAATCGATCATCGAAAGGCGTCGCACTTTGTGGAGTTGATAGAAAGTGTGAGCTGGCCGGAAAACGGAGCTTGCCTATCGCATGTGCGTCGGGTTTGGGACAAATGTCTACTCCGGGGAGGGGGGTGACAATAGTGACTAGAAAAAGTAGACAGCACGAAAAAGTAAACATCCAAACGACGGAAGGGGTTGCGGTCGAAACACACATAGACGCACAAGTTGTGTACTGCTTGTAACTTGGTCAGAAACAGGCGCCGAAAAATATGGTTTCGCAAAAAAAAACAGGACAGACAAAAAACACATGGAACATTGGAAGGTGGAGTAGCAACGAGTTGCGCAGCAGAAGGTGTGTCAAGTGCCTTTCGTGTGAACAACCCTCCGTGCCAAAGGAAATCCACTGTTCATCGAAGTAGATGGCATTTACCTGCACTTGCAGCATTTGACGGAAAAATTGGCCCTCAAATTCTACTTGTAATCAGTTGGAGGTGAGGATGGGTCTGATTGAAAAAGCAAGGACTGGAAATATGAACTAAAGTTAGCAAGATGTGACGGATGATGAGTAAAATACGGCAATGAGTCGGGTGCTGTTCCTAGGGGAATTTAACCACTCACGAAATTCGCTGAAGGATGTGACGTTGATCTGGAGCACTCTATATGGGACAGTTATTTCGAGAACAAGTACGAAATGTCCTTTACGTCTTCAACGATGAGAAAACATATGCACAACATTTCGACACCGACAGCCAATTCGAGGGCTTTCGCAACGGAACTCGGTATTATTCACCGGGCCAAGATCTCGCAAACTGAACACTATCAATTAGATGCCGTCTGAGTGACCAGGTATACGTTATATTAGAATGCCATTTCGACGATCCGTAGGTGTGTTCATCTCAACTGTCTTGAAAACCTGTACATCCGTTATTTCACAGAGCGAGGAGTAAAAACCACTTTCCGGAAGGTGGAGATGAAGGGTGAAAACAGAGGAACTGAAGGACAAGTTGATTGCAACGTGAATGAAGATTACCTACCAGGCCTGACATGAAACAATCCCTCCAAACAGATTAATTCAATCCAGTCAGGGCGCTGGTGTGAATATTTACGGAACACTAACAATCGCACACCGATCGACACACCGCTACAATCCGCATCACAAAGATGGTGTCACCTCGACTGGTGATGAAGCATTTGGAACCGGCTTACTTAGCTCACAAACCAGCTACCACTGACGCAAGAGTTAACCCGTTTTACTTTATTGTTTGAAGTGATATGCTGAGTGGGCAACTATTTACAATCCGCTTGGGCTTGTGAGTACCAATCACTGATGCACACTGGAGCACCCATCGGCGTGGATGGACGTGTAGCAATGGTAAGTCAAATTGGAGTTGGGTCTCAATGAGACCAGTTTGGTCCATATTGGCCTAATGGTGTACTTCAGTGGATTTTATGTACTCTTGAGTTGTGAGAACTCTCACTTAAGCTGAGAGAACGCCACAGGAAACACAAGCTAGCAATACCGTCAACTGTAATAATGACAGAACTCGACGATAGAGCATCTGGTTGTTATGGTAATATGGATAGACAAAGGATTGATGCCATCGTGAAATGAGACGAAAGTGAAAAGCAGTAGTCCGCACTTAGAATTTGCCTCAAATCAAACTCCTAACCACCCACAAGGTGGAAATATTTCTCCGTTACTATGGTTTTGCAGGTGAAGCGCAATAAAGACGACCAATGTTCGATGAACCGTAAAGAGCGCAAGGTAACGGATATAGTTCACGGCTAACCACAGTGGCAGCGATCGAAGTACTCATCCAACAGAAACAAAAGCGACCGTTTGATCCTCGAATTACCACGTATTAATGAACAGATTCGCTGGTCGTGCGGGTGCGGTAATTTGTGCGCCTAATTGTGAAGTAGTGTAAGCAAAAATTGACTTGGAAAGCACTGAGGTGAGGAAGGGCTTAGGTTTACCGAGGATCTGACAGACATTCGAACCCTCAAATCAAGGTATGTAATGCAAAAAAAACTAATAAACAAAGTCCCCAAATCATCAATTCTTCGACGCTAGGGTTAACGCTTATCTGTTCAGTGTGTGCAATTACTGAATCTTAGTGTTTTCTCATTGTTTACATGATTAAGCTCACGCAAATATTATACCACTTGAACAATAAAAAAATACTACTGTGTAAAGTTTGCATGTTTGACTGATAAGGCGTACGGTAACTTGGACAATAAAATGGAAACTCGGACGCTGTTAGACATGCACTCCGTCAATTCAGTTCATACAAATCAACTGATATTTTTGTTCGTGTTTTATTTTGGGCTCCTCAGGAACCATCACGGACAGAAGCGCAAACAAGCTTTACGCGCCAGAACGCGCATTCTATGGGAGAGACGCGTAACCCGCGTTGTCAGCATATCTTCCCTCCCACTCTCACGTGACTCCGATGCGCATGCATGGCCTTTTGCGCGTAATCCTGCTAAGGCACCTTAAAATAACCTCACCAGTCGACGATAAAGGAAGGAGTCACGTGGTTGTGACATCTGCTCCTGCCTTGACCTGATCCCCGGTTTGCCTAATCTAATTTCCGGTTATCGATAGTTCATATGCGGGCTTGTACAGCATGCAATTAACAGGCGGATGGTGCGAATAAGTTTTCGTTTAATCCCTCGCCTATTCAAGCACATCACTCGTCTCAACAGGTTAGCGCATTCCCGTTTAGTTACAGGATTTTCGACATTGTTTCGTTTGTTCTATACTTGAGCTTACACAAGGGTCGAGTTTACAATGCTGCGGTGCGCTCCATATTACCATACGGATCAGAAACCTGGCCGCTGCGCGCCGAGGACGTCAAAAGACTTTCAGTGTTTGACCACCGATGTCTTGGGAGCATTGTCCGAGCCTGGTGGGAACACCGAATCAGCAATGCTGAAATACGTCGAATGGTATTCGGGAGAAATAACTCACCAACGATAGATGAACTGGTCACACTGCATAGGTTACGCTGCCATGGCCACGTGCTCCGTATGCCAGTCGACCGACTTCCTCAAAAGGTTCTTTTTGCAGAACCACCCGAAAGGTGGAAACGAGCCAGTAGCGGTCAAACAATGACTTGGCAGCGAGGCATGAAAGTCATTACTAGCAAATTTAGGTGCGTTGGTCATTGCCGTCTCCCTGGATGGGGACCTCGAGACGGGCCACATCAATGGTTAGAGGCAATTCAGACTTGGCCCAGTCGCGCCCTCAATGCCGCTCGTTCATCCAAGCTATTGCCTTCAATGCATAGCTCCCTTCCCATCCCCCCACTTAAAAGTCCACTGACAAACCTGTATTTACGCACCAATTTATCAGCTCCCGCCTCCAATGCGCAGCTACCTACCCTACCTACCCAAATCATCGATGAACGAAATTGTGGCAGCTACAACGACAGCTACGACAAGTACGCGGTTGTTACAGCTGATAATGATGATGATGATAACACATGATGCGGAAGCGTACATGTATGTTCACAAGTCGGATACGGGTTCGCCCATCATGAGCGAAGACGCTGTACTGCCATTGCACTGGGGGGCGACCAGAAAAGAAATACGACCAGATAACCGTTCAAATGGCTCGCATGCATCCTGGAGAGCAATGAAACATGCTGGGCTTCTCCTCCTTGTACTCAACTGATCGAGAACGTTCTGCCAAGTCAGCAACAATCAGATTCAGTGCTTCAGTGGATTATCTCTGTTTCCGACCCCTCCGTTGTGTCTGGTGGAAGGCTATCCAACGTTGTTTCTATTATGGGAAAAAACTACTGAAACTGATACGAACAACACGGGAGGGGGTCCTGATAAGATTTTCTGGTTCTCAGACTCAGACACAGGTTCCCGAAGGGAATGTCATGAAAACATGTAAAAGTAATGCTAATGAGGAAGTGCACATCCCATACAATCGAAGAAATCTCAGCAGCTTTCCGAAAATTATGCTGCCTATAAATCATGTCGAAAATTTTCAATCTAGCTGGAGAAGTTTGATCTTAGGTTTTCTGAATGATATGTGAACCACCTGTTCGTTAACTTCGAAAACAGGAGCAAAGCGGATAGTGGGGGCACTGCTGTTAGAATCACCCAGTTGTTGTTGTTGTTGTGCGCCCTAATATCTAGAGGTGTGCTCACGACTGTATTCATCACCACACTGGATTCATATTAGGTTTTGTTCTCGGTCGCAGCTGAAATGATTTACTATGGACAGCATTCCTGAAGGGCACGAAATGCTATTAGAACCAACCAAGAGGGATCACTGAAAACATCTGGTTAGAGAACGCGAGGAATAGCCTTAAGTTCAGACAAACCATGGAAGAAACGACCAACAGGAAAAAAACTCATAACGCCAGTAGATCTCAGACACTCAATCGCATACAAATCCGGGCTTGTTCATGGTCTTGGCGTTAGGAAAAAATAACAACGATCCGGCTAGTTGGACCGTGGGTATTATCACACAGAAATGACGATTTCCGGAGAACGAAGTCAGTCAACGACCAGCAGCTGCCATTCCAAAATTTCCTTACTAGCAAAATCCGCGATCAACAAAGCCAGCATCGCAAGCCGAACGATTGAAGTATTACTCTACTTTCTGTGTATCATCCCAGCATTTCGGTGGTTCACTAAGCACAGCCAAATGATGGCACTTTCCATCACTCAACATCACATCATTCCACTGAAAGTTCCAAGTGATGTAATTCACAACCCAATTCATCTTATTTTGACTACCACCACAGTCAATCCAGGGTTCCCGTCTCAAAATTCCGCAATTCAAATGGCACACCATTCGTAGCAGTTGTTGTGCGCAAAGACCACTGACATTCAACTCAAAATGCGTCCGTGGATCTGAGTTGAAACAGTGGACAAATGCTTTATTTTCGCCGTACCATTAATCTCTCTCCAAGTTCAATTTTTCTTCCTAGATGTACATTGAACTCTGTGGTCAGAGACCTAGGGATGACTTTCGTCGTCCATTCCATGCCCCCACAATGTTTATGCGCGTGCCATATTTAACTTTAATCAAATGAGTGACGCAAAATCGCAAACCAGATGCATGGACCGAGTGAGCATTGTTCACAAATCACGTTCTCTTCTCTTCTGTCGACTGCACGCAGACGAGCCTGAATCACAACGTACGTTGTGTTCCCGCGAGATATACTTAATCTAAAAATGAAAAGTTTCACTTCATTTGTTGGCTACATGGCGCTTTAAACCCAGGATGATTCCTCCAGAACATATGAAGCGCAATAAATCGATTCTATCAAACCCAAGTTTCAAACCGGACGCACGTCAAGTATAGCAAAGGGTTGAGTGGTCACCACTCCGAATTTTATTGCCGTAATTACAGTTCTCGAAAAGTTGAGGAAAAACCGGATGATCCTACAAGTTTTTTGTGTAATGTGCGAAAGACAATGCCAAACGGTCGGGTTACTTGTCATATAGTACAGTCCCGTTGCTGCCCCCAAAACTTCCGCACGACGGCTTTCTCTGGCCGAGCAACAGTGCGATTCATAATGCGTCAATAACCCACTCAGCAGTCCTGATCCTCAAACGTCACTAAGTAGTCAATAGGTAAGATCCGAAATATGGCAAACTGTGTACGCGAACATGCAATTGCACACATTTGATGTACCTTCCAACAAACAGGAATCAAGTTCATGGTTGCACTCCGGTGAAGCTGTTACACAAATCTCCTGGTGGTTAAAGGGAAGTGAGTTGGCACCGCTGGCAGTGGTGCTCGCCCGGATGCACTCTACTTTGACATCCACAAGGCGCCACAACTGTTTTCGGTGATCAACTTTGTCAAATACGGTTGACAAGACAACTGATGATAGTAAATAAATCACTGAAAACAAATAGTAGATTGCACACGTATAGTCCAGTAAATCCGGTTGACCACATGGATAACAACTGGAATAAACAACTTTCCAGCTTGGCTGAGTTGTACGATAAAAAATGTTAACTTACCATTTTTGTGCCTCTGAACAGCTGATAACGTCCTGATTCGGGCATCTTCTGTAACACGCAGAAACAGCTGTTTAAACCCAAGCCAATGACGTCTACCGCTGGAGAGGAGACTAACACGGGGAGGGTGGACAGAGATAACGAGACTGGCTAAACCGGTTGCAAGACAGGTGAACGGCTTTGCAGAGAAACATGTGCTAATGAATGTCAAATCGTGTAGGTGGACATAGGCAGCTGTCCAACATAGATGGTGATCTAACGGCTACTGTCGAGCCCCCTACCTACTGCATAGTTTAGTCGCAATTTAACCAAAAAAGCATCGGAAGCTGGTTACCTGAACGAAAAAATAAACCAGGTAGTACCGGACAACTGCGACGTGCGTCATCTCATATGAAGAAGCACAGATGGTTGCGCATAAAAAACGAGCAAAATAAATCAAGTAAAATTATCAATCACGATACAACAGAACGCCAAAACCGACCACATCGTTCGTATTTTCAGAAAACTTCATCACAAGTAACTTACGACCTGGTGGATTCACCTGACCTCATTGTTAGTACCAGTCAGTAAGTAACCTGACCGCATTGCGTATGAGCACTAGAACTGGTGATGTGCTTTCACAATAAGAGTACGTACGCAGGAGAGCCAGCATCTAACCTACAGGATTTGATCGGTAACATAATTTCGAGTCCAGGGCATAGGCAAAACAATCTAGGTGGAATGAGGAAGCGCCCAACAGAGAAGTTACTCAAAACTTAGGATTTCAATGACTAATCTTTGTCACTGGGAGCAAGACGAATCGTGTAGCCAGCTGGAGTTCCCTCACTGCAAACGTTAACCTTATTAATTTATTAAATGAGGAAAAGGGTTATACAAAAGGGATGCCAGATGAGAGCAGCAACAACGCCCCAATATTTTCGGTCCCGAGACCAGTCACATTGTGTGGCACAGCGGACACCAAGTCTGATGAATAAAATGATCGGATGTAAAAACTGACAATCGTCAATAGTAGTAGGGTAATTGGATTGAACATGATTCAGTTATGACAGCAGTTCAACAAGAGGGTGTATATACTCAAGATGACGCAAATATTGAGAACGCATCTCCTCCTGAAGACCGGTACAGTTCGAGTTCATTCGACGACTTGATTGTTTTGTCTACATACGGCAAGTACGACTGTGTCTTAGGTTTTATGTTCCCTGCGAATTGAGTGAGAAGTACACGCTGACGAAATTCGGATGACAAGAATGTTTCTGTATAGCACACCTTAAAAACCACGGCGGTAAAGTGCAAATAGAAAAGAGCTGAAGAGGACAAGGAAGTAACATGTTACCCATCACAAACAATGGGGAAATTACAATGGCAATTTGTATGGATGCAAGAGGAAAGCCATTTAGCCAGAAATCGGGACAGCGCGACTGGAAAACGACATGACCCCCATCATTTCAACAAGCCACTTTGCTAGTCCTCGGTGGTTCCTACCTAGAGGAGGATTTCGAGGGTTCGGGGAAAAGGCGGACCCAGAGTTTGGGTACAACTGTTGGATCAGTTGATCCAATAGATCCGGTGTTCGGTTTTGACATGGTTTCTATATTTTCATTTTCATTTTTTTTTACATTGTCCGCTAACTACCCACTCTCACATAGCGCCGATGGCGGATTTGCGGCCAGGGTGTAGGTTGGCGGGACAAGACGCAGTTCAACTGGTTGCATTTTATCTGCGTGTGCCAAAGCTGTGTTTCCGGTGTACTGCTCCTAGGGTTACTGTGCATATACATGGGTCCCAAACACGTTTACGGAGTTAGGAAAATCACTCTACACGTTTCGAAAAGTGACAACAATCCGCTCTCCATATGCTGCCTTCAATCTACACAGAACGGGCTCACGGACGAACAAGAGATATAAAAACACGTAACCGACAATTTAGAACTATCGCATAATGTCGCATATTCAGACCTAGCCTAAGATGAAGTTAAGTTGTGACAAGATGCTAGTTCAGCCTGTCGTGCAGCTGATGGTGATCTTGTCACACTGTGCCAATTCGCTCACCTCTCAGTCCCTAATTATTTTAACTGTTGGTTTTGCTAACGGGTCAAGGCTATTCTTGCCTTGGAGAGCATTGTGACGGTTAGAACAGCGCGTTGAGGGTTGAATTGATTTCATGTGCTCTCGTCTGCCGCAATACATGTAAAACGAAAATGAAACAAATTATAGGGTTAGTGGCACTGTCTACAGGGAAGTAAAATGCAGCGTGACTAAGCAAGGTAGTCTTAGGGTAAGTCTCCAGTTTTCTGAGCGCATAGTACAGTTCTGAATCGACTAATCCATAGGTCTTCTAGGAACATCAGCCTTAATGGACGGTTGTTTCGTGCTATGACCCGGAATGAAGAGCCAAGTTCAATCGTATGTATTGCTGTTCATTCCAGGTCACAGCAAGTAGTAACCGTCCACGAAGACTGAAGTTCATTGAAGCCATATGAATGAATCGATTCAAATCTGTGTGCTCGAGTAGGCTTGAGTGCCACCTTGAGAATACCTTGGTTTTATTGATCTGTAACGTTACATTTTCGTTCCATACAAGCAGTTTCACTAACCGTGTAAGTTGTTTCATTTTGTCACATTTCACGTATTTGAGCAGACGAGACTGTGGGAAATAAATTCAGCAAGCAACACTGTTGTCCTCACTGTTTTGTTCCAAAATCCATGTTCGGTACAAGGAAACCCGGTTTATCTTTTCCGTTCACGACAGCAGAAGGTATTGCTTCTTAGAAGTTTGGAGAGGGCTCCAGACAAAGTACATACCGTCTTTGGAAATATGGGTTTCGAATGACAAAATCGGGTGCGCCGAATAGGCGCACGCTATCATGAAGCAACAGAGGTAGTGATATCAACCTTATTAGTGCCGACGAGCCTTTTCCAGTTAGTATTTTTAGCTTGGTCGTTGACAAAATATAAAACAAAGTCATCTGAAGGCTGAAAATGACATGGATTTAGCCGATTTAAGCATTCCCCGTGATTCACGGGACTGGCTGAAAGTTCACTAAGTTCATCGTTGAGTGATATCTCTTTTAAAATTGGAAAATTTGATATTTCCACTGGGGTATACTTTAAACTAATAAGGCAAAAATATTGAACCACTTTTCTAGTTACTATCTACACACATGCGCAGTACTTGGATTATTCTGTTCCGGTCAGTAAAACTTCAACGTGGAGTAACCTCAGCCGATATACTGAAAGGGATTTATGGCGGAAAATAAGCTGAAAAGCACTGGATTTGAGCAAAGTGGGATTGATGGAGAAGTTGAAATAACTGAACTGAAGCGAATCTCCCTGGATTAGCGAATGACTGCCCAACCTGCAGAAGCCTTGTGCGGTTCACCACTCCAAGCTCCCGGACCAGGCCGCTGGTCTTTCTTCAGATAGCAACAAGATCGGATAGCGGAAGTAAACCGTAAACACTGAGATAGTGTGCCATTTCCGCCTTCTTCTTCTGGCTCTTCTGGTATTGGCGTCTTTCTCCACATCATTTTTTTTTAACTTGGCAATCGGTTTGCGAACGTTTCGTCACTGACCGAGGAGACACCGTCAGTGCGCGGTTGGGTGGAGTTGTCCCTCTGATTGGTGGCAAGACGTTTGTAAGCCAGCTGAGATGCTTGGATGACAAACTAACAAAGAACTTATCCGAACTACCAGTATTTCGACACATTGCCAAGTCTTCCTTATAGTTTCTCGGTAGCGCAATAAAAAGTTGGATAAAAGATAATGACGTGTACCATACACGAGTAGGGTAGCGGAATAAAAAAACACGTTCATCTCCATTTGCACCAACATAGACATCCGATGACAGATTCCAGTGTTGTCGAATGCTGGCTTTACGACAACACTCATCCTATCATTCTCGTTTTGTGCCGTATCGATGAGCAACAAGGGAGTTCAGTTACATACCCGTTACAGTGAGCTCTTATCCTGACCCTGGAAGGTCTGCTGAAACCCGGCAGATCGTGGTGTGCTAGCTCAGAAACACACTCATTGCTTTGATATTCCCAAATGGGCAATGGCTGACGAGTGCCTTAAAATTTGGAGACTGAGAAAGTGTAATCCGCCTCAGAAACGTAACTGCAGCACATGAGTCTTCGTTGCATCCTCTAGGGTTCGTTTTCAGGGGCATCGATTTAAACCCTATTTATTATTGTATCTGCCAACAAAAACGCAATTTAGAGCACAGAAATACAAACATGTGAGAAACAGAGGTACGTAAAACGCGCATCTCTCACGGGTAATATGGAAACTGCGCACAGAATCGTAACAGCTAAACCAAGGGTATCGATTTCGACTTAGATTTCGTTCATTTTGAACCGGATAGCATACGGCGATGCTATGCAACTAAAGTCATCAACAGCCGAATAGATACAAACAATGAAAGCCCCAATGGGGGCGGGGAAATGCCCGCATCCCGAAAAAGTGATGTATGATCCCCTTAAGTGTTCAACCAACCACAAACTGCGAAACATCCGATCATTTGGCCAGAGGAATTCCACTCTAAGCTTCGAATTCAGACTTTTTACCAGCAACACGAATGTATTACGGTTTTCCAATTGGACTACGCCCGCGGTCACCGATAAGCAGATTCATGTTTAAAGGAAAATCAGTAAAAACATGTGAGTGGGACATCGAATACTTTTTTACGGAGTCATACCTGACGGACAATCAAGAGAGAATATTCCTAATCGTCTTTCAGGAATGTGGAAACGTTGGTTGATTTACTGCCTTCACATCCTTGTTAGCATAACTAGTAATATCCTCTTGCAGAACAGGATCGTAGTTTGCAGGACTGGTGCTTCCCAGCTGTGTTTCAGTTCAACCTTCGTGAAATCGTCGAACATGTGAGACGGCGAATTCAATCCATGTAGTTGCAGTATCGGCGTAACGTTGAATACCACTGATGAAACTTAGGAGTAGTACTTGCTCAAAGCGGTTCAAAGCGATGACCCCGCATCGGATGGAAGGTGGATTTATAATTATTGGACAGTTTTACGGTGTTAATGACAAATACTAAAACGACGTCAAGAAGGGCTCAGGAGAACGATTGAGGATGCTGATTTTCTCAAAACCTCTGTGCAAATGAGGTTCTTACTTTCGTGTCCGACAGCTTGTAATCACTTTGTCCATGTCTCTCAATAAACACTCACTCAACGGCGCTTATCCTATCACTTGGAGCCGCTCAAGGATCCAGATGAAGATCCTGTATCCGCAAACTTCCGAGGATGGGACATTCTTGCAGGACTTTGAAGATGTGGCCAAGATGGCCGGACTGAAGACCGACCAGAGTAAGTTGGCGGTGCTGGAGACCAGAAGCCGAACGAAGGTAACCCTCGATACGGTTGAAAGGGGGCCCGATAAGATGGGTTGGGCGAAAGAAACGCTTCCAGCGGGATTTGATTCACCAGCCGACCTCCAGAAGGGTATGGGGAGGTTCAAGCCAACCAGGGTGGAAGCGGGTGGCGACCTGGCGGTGCTATTGGCAAATCTGCAGCGGTGGTTGGACCGCGCCTTGTCGGGAGTGGAAGGAGTGTCGCGTCAGCAGTTTTTGGCGGAACAGTTCGTCGAAGGCATGCCGGCGATGTTTTGCACTCGGTTGCGGTTGGTGAGAGCGACCGGCCATTTAGGCGTAGAGGATATGGTGCA
>SJOL01008668.1:1204190-1299418 GCA_004794785.1 Opisthorchis felineus
GAAGGTGGATTTATAATTATTGGACAGTTTTACGGTGTTAATGACAAATACTAAAACGACGTCAAGAAGAGCTCAGGAGAACGATTGAGGATGCTGATTTTCTCAAAACCTCTGTGCAAATGAGGTTCTTACTTTCGTGTCCGACAGCTTGTAATCACTTTGTCCATGTCTCTCAATAAACACTCACTCAACGGCGCCTTGGAGCCGCTCAAGGATCCAGATGAAGATCCTGTATCCGCAAACTTCCGAGGATGGGACATTCTTGGAGGACTTTGAAGATGTGGCCAAGATGGTCGGACTGAAGACCGACCAGAGTAAGTTGGCGGTGCTGGAGACCAGAAGCCGAACGAAGGTAACCCTCAATACGGTTGAAAGGGGCACCGAAAAGATGGGTTGGGCGAAAGAAACGCTTCCAGCGGGATTTGATTCACCAGCCGACCTCCAGAAGGGTATGGGGAGGTTCAAGCCAACCAGAGTGGAAGCGGGTGGCGACCTGGCGGTGCTATTGGCAAATCTGCAGCGGTGGTTGGACCGCGCCTTGTCGGGAGTGGAAGGAGTGTCGCGTCAGCAGTTTTTGGCGGGACAGTTCGTCAAAGGCATGCCGGCGATGTTTTGCACTCAGTTGCGGTTGGTGAGAGCGACCGGCCATTTAGGCGTAGAGGATATGGTGCATCCGGCATGGGAGGTGGCAATGACCGCACTGGAGTCGCAAGAAAAGCAGAACGTACAGCCAGCGGCGGATCTGTGGACGAAAGTGGACCAGCTAACCGACGAACTCGCCGCCCTGGAAGCAGAAGCGCGGAGGTGCGTTCGAAGGAGCAGATGCTACAACTGTGACATGGCTGGCCATTGGAAGAACGAATAATCCCGCAACCGACTATCCATCAACAATAGCGTTTTTTCATAGTCGTCTTTTCCTGGATGGGTTGCAATTAGTGCAATGACACAGGCTAGGATACAGGCGGTAATCGAGATAGATGTGAAGGACGAGTTTTGTCTAATCGACACAGGGACAGGGGTGTAACTGAGGCAGAAAAGGAGGGATGCTGTTTGAAAACCGTGCACACTAGCAGTGAGGGCTCCAACAGTCCTTGTGTTGTTGACAATCTACTGACAAGTGGCATTAATTCAGAGAGAGGATGGGGTAAAACGCCGTTTGCAGTTGGGGACATACAATATCAGTTTGGAAGAATGTCATTTGGCTCGTCAAAGGCACCATTCACATTCCTGCGCCTGGTGCTCCGCTTAGTGAAAGGGTTAGGGAATTCTACCCAGCGATTCGGAAACAGAACGCGCAGCGTATTTAAAAAGTGCTGAAACATATTTGGGAAGCTGGCCTTTGGAGCACTGAAGCCAAGACACAACTCGCTCGAATTTCGGAGACGCTGATTGATCATAAAGTGGGTCATGGAGGTCAAGCCACCGCCAGCAAAGATCCAGCACTATGTAGTCCTAAATTCGGGACAGTCCTCACGGAAGTTTATCGGACGAGCAGGATACTACAACCAGTTTGTCAAGGATTTCAATTCGATTGCTGCCTCGCCGTCAAAATAGGCAGTTTGAGTGGAGAGGTGAAGCGCATGAGGACTTCGAACGTGTCGAAACGCAAATGCTAGACCACCAACTCACCCCAAGCTTTCAGGTGTTGGGGAACTGTTTTCTGTCGCAACGGACGCTAGTGATCTGCGTATCGGTGCCGTTCTGAAGCAGAATGATGAGACCATCGACTATGTCAGTCGTGACCTAACTAATGCAGGTGTTCAACCACCGATAAAGTCAACATTATCAAGCGTCCTCCTGAGCTTTTCTGGACGTTGAATATTTAACATTAATGAACAAACATTGTAAAACTGGTCAACGACTTTCAATTCAACCTTATATCAGATGCACCGACGGAGATTTAAACTAATTTGACCAGATACTACTCGCAAGCCACATCAGTAGAAAACGCCGTTACACGAGGACAGTGCTGAATCACGACCACCACATTCAGGAGACAGCTGTTAAACGCGATCAACCCTTCAGCTGAAGATAAGATAAGCGCCTCTGGGGGCTTCTTCTATAAAAGTTAGTTTTGGAGAGCAAAAGACTGAACCACACTATGCTGGTCGTGTGCAATGAGAGATGTAAAATTTTCTGATTTATTATTATCTACGTGTAATTGAGGAATTTCGGCAGTTTACGACAGAATCTATAGGAAGGGAACTATTGTACAACCAGGAACAAAGTAACGACCCGAAATATGGGGTTCTTCTTCGCCAAAGAGCTTGTGAATATGAGTCTGAATACCAAGTAGCACTCAATAGACTTCCTGATAGAGGCAAAGATGTTACCGGGTATTCATTGATTTTCCAAGGATCCGAGCAGAGGACATTGGTTTTTAAAGACTTCTGCCTGGCTGATATCCAGACTGCGTTATTATCGTACTGTGTCCAGTGACAAGTCTATAACATATAGCCGTACTGTTTCGAAAAACTTGGTAGCTCTAATAGGCATCGGAGGTGCTCTAAGCCCTACCCTGTCCTTCAGTACAAGCTTTGTGCGTAGTGTCAGTGAGAAATCGAACTGGTTTTGTCCGTGTAGACTGTGAAGTCGACGTATCACTTCGTATAGAAATGTGCCAAAGGGTAGTGTTTCTACAGTAGGCACTGGGGAAGCATTTGCGAGTTTCTGCGTTTCGGATTCCTCAATTGCTGTCACTACAGCCATCTTCGTCTCCCAGCAGTCTCCGCCTTTCAAAAGGGGCAAAATTTCGCCCCTCTTAATCAGTACGCTATGTATTTGGGATTAAATGACCCACAACTGTTTCACATTGTCGCGTCAATATGGGAATGGTTCTCATTCGAATAGCTTGGATCCACAGAGTGGACGGGTTGCCGTTCGATTATCATTGGTGTAAATCGTTCACGTATTGGTTGGCAGAGTCAGGAATGGTGATGCATCCCCGTATTGACACAATCACTGTTCCCTACCTTAAAGAGTGTTTGCGTACCGACTGGCTTCATCGCGAAGCGGATAACCCAACAAACAAACCTCTAAAACTAAGGCAGACAGTGTGTAGTTTGAGCCTCGAGTGGCATTCATCTTTGTCCCTTCTTGAGGCGCTTTACTTTATACAGTTGAAATTCACTGCTCAACCAGGTGGGTCGTTTGAAGTTGCGGTCCGAGTCCGATGGAAGCAAGTGTTTGATGGAAAAAAGAAAGAAGTAATTCGCCAGGTTTTGTTCTCTTACACCTAAGGAACAGCTTACAGAAGCTGGCAAATGGCTAATTGTAGCACTGACGTAGAATAGCAAAATGAGCAAACTAAACGGCATATCAAAAGGAAAGACAAATCCATAGTCGTATCATCACATAAACTCGGGATGACGCGTTCCATAGTCACTGGTTGTCACCGTGAATAGTATGAAGGCCTAACAGAAAGTGGAATGAGACGCAGATAACCATTATGACCAATACTAGTGGTGGATACTTGCGGCCTCACTATGGTGCAATCGTCAGTCGAACACACATCTGCTGGGAAAAGATTAAATTTTGGAACAGAAAAAAAAACGTCATGAGTAGAAAAGAACGGAAAAAAGTACGTACGTTGTGCTCCAACTGGATTGAGTACAATACGTAGAGGTCCATAGTTAATCAAAGTGGTCGATGAGGAACGCATCACAGCACGTAATTTGTGCTCTTCCGTGTCTTCACCACCAGGAACCAGGAGCCCGTTGGCAAACTCATTCAGCTTTTCCACATGCTCCCGAGCGGTCATCACAGATTCCGCTCCTTTGAGAATGCACCGCACAGCCTTACGAACTGATTCCAAGTGTTCAACTTCAGTAGGATTATCTACACCAAGAAGAGTTGACAATGCAACCTGAAGATTTGTACACTACTTTCAGATAAGTCGAACGTGTGCCGAATGTTGTGCGGTTGGTAACGATGAATTTGTTAGGCAAAGCGATTGAACTAAACTCGATGGCTTCCGCTAGAAAACGGATGAATGCTAGTTTCCTATTATAACTGACAGTTAGACAAATATACTGAAGAGGATCAAATAAGAAGCAAACGCCTAAAATGTGACGGGATAGGGATTTGTCTGTAAACGGGGAAGATGGACGCACGGGTGTCTTTTTGCTTGTGGGGAGGCTGAATTACCAACAATCCTTGAGAGGGTATCAGAAGCATTGCCTTGGGGAATGAGAGTTAGTGCAACACAAGGAAAATTGACCGTTGTATCCCATAAAGTTGTAAATAAACGCTATTTGCTTAAATCACTAAGCTGAATAGCTATCCTGGATTAGGCAATGACTAGTGTACAGCGTTCAGGATGATAGTTCCTTTCTTAACACTGAATATCGAGGATACTATCTCCGTGTTGTGATATTCTTTGCCGCTCCGACATCCTAACTGGTATTACGGCTAATCGTACTACTCATAGCCGAGCAATACCATGTCTCATATAAGAAACAATAACAAAAATACTGTCAGACTGGGTAAAGATGAGCAGTATGTTGGTTGTACACGCCACCAGACGATTGAGGATGTCATCCACGTTGAAGAAAACTCGTACAGTCATGATGTAGAACCACGGTCAAATGCGGCGTGACAAGCATAAATCGATTACATGTAAGATTATGAGAACCACAGAACATGTGATACCATGATCCAATTCTCCGCGGTCGGTAGTTCACACAAGAAAAGCCTGGGCCACACACACATTGTGATCAGGTGCATTGACTTTTCCAACATTATTGATCCGTGAGACAATCGTGTGAGACAAATAGCGCACCGACTCGGAGAATCAGCAGCATGGTTACAAGGTCCACGTAATTCGCTGGGAGTGCTTGCAGACTACTGAATTAGACCGATGTTAGTGGACCAAAATCCCATGTGTGTTGATTCCCATCTGTCGGCTGAGACATTATCGAACAAGCAATAAATTCCGGACTGGTTTCATACGCAGTCAGAAATCCACCGACATGTTGGCTCCGAAAAAACGCTTTTCTTACCGTACGCCTTTATCTGACAAACAATCCTTGCAGTACAGATTTGCTCCATTATGATCATCCTTGCAGAAACGACCCCTCCCCCCAGAACCAAAGGGTGAAGAATTTGTAATTTACGAAACGGCCGAATTACAATTCAAGAAGAAATGCCACAGCGTAAAATCACTATACCATCAAAGTGGATGGGCCAGTAGATGGTAGTGTTAAGAGGACGACACCACTAGCACTGCTCCTACATTATCCTACCATATGAAAGGGCTCGTAAGGGTAGTAGTTTAACCACTATAACTTGTTGCGACGAATGTGGAGCAAAGGATGAGAGATAGTAAGATGACTCAAGTTTCCAATAGGTTGAACTGCTTTTGTTGTGATTCAGAAATCACCTTTTGTGCTTCGCACAAAAATGCTTGTTAGGCAGCCAAACTAGCAATCGTTCGTAAGTACCAAGAAGCTGGGAGTCGACCCTGTCATTTGATAGAGTAATATACATAAGATAAAGTGTCTACAAAAGACTCAACGTCTGGACAAAAAGTGTTAGCCACATACAAGAGATGTACAAGACGGTTCGCACTAGGAGAATAACTCCGAAAAGGAGGGACATTATGGCACTTCCCGAGAGTGCTTCCTTGTGGAGAGAGAAACTACACTTCTTTCGATATGAAGTAAAATCATGAAATAATCGTAGGTGGACCACGGATGCCGAAAAATATTAAGGAAAGTTGTTTTGCTGCAGGTGCGATCTGTCTTCAAACACGGGACCCACGTTGCCTCCCTTGCACTTGACAAGAGACACCGAAACATGTGCAACTAAGTCAAGTCAGTGGAGTTAAAGTGAACTTTAACTCCTTAGTTTGTGCTTCCTGGATCAGAGCTTTCGTACACATGAAGGGATTCTCGGCATATCAGATTAAGACTGGTAAAATCAAGACAATGCTGGAGTAAGACCAACACAAACAGAGGGTTCAAACAATGGCCTCAATGACCATAAGTTCAACTTCTCTGACGGTGCATTAGTCTGTTTGGACACTGAACACATTCTGTTTAAATAGGGACCAACGATACCGTAAAGTAGTCCGTTTCATCGAGCAACTTGATCACTGAGATTGACTTGCTTGACTCGATTTGCTCAGTATATATAATCTTTATAATTTTGCGAAAGCCGGAATCGGCCTTGAAAGAGTGGAGCTAGTCATAATAAACCATTATTCAGGCGGCAAGACCAGAGAGAAAAGTAGGAAAGAATATTTGTTGAACTATCCCAGACTGTACAACTGGTGATTCCATAACCCAAAAGAATTGATGTCAGCTTCTCTTTGGAGATAGTTTCGTTTGCAGACCTACTGAGGATCTGCATTTACATATACTGACGAACGAAGTCCGTTAAAAGTGCGTCAAATTTGACAGTGGTTAGTTCAACGTCCTATGAATGCTCGCTCATCAATACCATTACTACTGAAAAGCGATGGCGCTTCACTGCCGTACCGCTTTGTCAATTTGTTTGAATAAAGCTTCATAACAAAGACGACAAAAAGGGTCAGGGAGGGGAGCTAGAGCTAGCCTATCACAAAGCACTGAAGGGACTAGACCTACAGCACCTAGCCAGACAATCTGGATAGAAACCAACAGAATGAACGCCACTGATATCGTTGCCACCATGTCGTTCAGTGTCTTTAGCCAAGAAGAGGGAGGGTCACGTGGGCCAAATCCTGGAAGATAAACAGCACCGACAGCAACCAGGCGATAATATGCTGTCCATCTCTGGGTCTGTGCCACTCCAAATTAGGCATGGAAAACAATACTGCTCTCGGTAGACGGTAACTTGGCATGCGTAACACATGGCCCAGCCACTTTAGTTTGTAGTGCTGGATACAGTCGTTGGGCTAAGTATCTTCCACTTCACAAAAGAACCGTTTTCTGATGGCTTCATTGCGAATTTGCCGATTCCAGCTATAGTTGTGAGGCAACGGTGGTCGAAGACCTGAAGATGTCCCAGTTCCTCTGGCCGAATTGGCCATCCCTTGCAGCCCTAGAACAATACAGCCCACAAGATAGTCTGATACACACGTTCTTTGTGAGCCAGTGGCATGTCTTTTTGGAACCTCAAGTGGTACAAATTCTTGTTCACGGTTTCGCGGTTGGCGCAAGGTCCATAGCGTTTGAACTTAAAGTGCGGTTCATGCAAACTAGCTCATATTAGCGTTCAGGCTCAGTCCAGCAACCCAGTATTTTGATTAGTTTTCGATACAGGTCTGTGGACCTTTATTGGTACCCCAACTTTCGGAGTTGGAAACAGTGGATGGAGCGGAAAAAAGTAAGAATGTGAACGAATGACATGCACTTGAAGGCAAGTCCAAGTCAACTGAAGCTGAAACGTCCGAGGTTGATACTGAAGAACCAAGGCCTACGAAACGGATCCCAGAAGGTACGACGATCCCAAAGGGAAATAAACACCTACCCACTACGAGGGCGATTTCAGCTTTTGTTAAAATTTGTTGGATCGAATGGAGCGCACTGCGTATTAACACACCCAAAACGAACATGTCGAACCTATGCAACAGATGGTCCAGATGACGGGAACAGGCTGCAACATGAAGACCTATTGTGCGATATCATGTCCGCAGAACACGCGCACTGTAACCCAAAATAAAGAACAGAGTAGTTATAAAAATCCTACAATACTAAGATGATAGACATGGAGGAGAATACTGGCTAACATCCTCCTTCTTGATACCGGTTACATTACTCACGTAAAAATGCTTTGAAATTCATTGTGAGAACCCAGAAGGTATGCACAGAAGGCTGAGGTTTTCTAGGAGGCATTGAACGGATGGCAAATGATAAGCCATCTACTCCTTAACGGCACACTAGGGAACTGCCGTAGTCGGAAGTTCATCCACAATAGTGGCCCTTTGGCGGTCTCCTGTAAATAGGATGGGCATTAAGTTGTATGCCTGCGCGTTCCAAGGTCTGATGATGGTTTGCGTGGGTAGAACTTTCAAGGCCGCGCGGGAGTCTATTCCCGACCCCAAACTTGACACGCGCCGTGCTGTTATGACCTCCTATCATCCAAGTTCGATGCCGTCCGTAGCCAATTCACACTTTACATCCGCATAATATATCCGATTTTTTCTTTTCATGTTCAGACTGCTTATCACACTACCTACGTTACGCAATGGGATTTTTTGGGATGCCATGGCACACTTACCACCAAAATTTGAGAGCTATCGCCGAAACCCATAATTTTGTGCAGGAAGCTATAAAATGGAGGAGATCCACGTAGGTGAACGTAGAGTGGCTAGAGCGGTTGTGGAAACTGGTTTAACCAACCTAAAATCTCCGACGTCGGAATCGAAGCGCACGATCGGGTTCTCGTTTAGCACCTAGAGGCCAGTCAAGCAGTAGGTGAACGGCATCAACACACACAACTGAAACATACTGACCAGTGTTATGCGCAATTATGAGGCAACCCAGGTTGCAAACCCAGTATAAACGCGGCTCAGCTGGTCCCACCACACCAAGCAACGCGTAAGTGCGCACAAATTTAGACTATTTACGGTAGACCAAACGGCAAGGCACAGGAACAGCGGAAGCTCCACATGGACAAGTGCCTCAACGGGTCTAGTGTTTTTCTCCCGCCCAAGGCCAGATTTCTGAACTACGCCAGACAGTTAACAGCGTGTGACATGACATGTCACTTGCCCAGCACATCCGCCTGTTTGGTTTAATTGGTTCCGTTTTATCATACCGACCAGAAGATAACTGAAAACACGTGTTTGACTAGCATATACCTTCCCGAAATGCTGTGTGAGAGTATTTCAGCATCTCACCTACTCATTGAAGGTTTTGTTCACGAAATCATGCAGTGAGGGATCTGACCCGGTCGTACGACTCACGGCACGACTGTATCAAAGCTATGACCTCTTTTGGACAGCAGTCTAATTACTCAAATACTTTAAGAACGACTGCAGTGACCGGAATCAAGTAAGTGACAGCGTGTGTTCGTGCATGAGGTCAATTCATGGTTTGACTCGTGTCCCACCTGTCATACCTATTGTCCGTGAACCAAACCATGGCGACTGAACCCAATTTATCCGTAGTACACAAGTTGACGCAAAAACCCAAAGCCACGAGTTTTTCATCACAGATGGGACTCATGAGGACGGACGATCGCACCGGGCTAAATCCACTTTTCCAGAACTTACCCGCCGAATAAGAGCGATCGACCCAAAATGGACTCAAAAGGACTATTCCAACTGCCCTCGAGCAAGCGAATGCTGTATGCGGAACACAACTGGCCAGAGCATAGGTGACAGAACAACATTAGTGGTCGAACGGACTTGATAATCTGCACTTGTCACACGTCTATATTCGTATCCTTGATCTGCCGCGATTGATCACTTAACAATAAACTCAGTTCCAATCGATTTGACTATTCCCGAAAACCCCCTGCCCAGGATATCAGTAAACCCACCCTCAACCGACATCTTCCTAATAAGGATTCGTTAGTATATTAGTCGTGAAAAAAGCCCGCTAGTAATCCACATGCTATGCTATGCCACTTAAAAGAAACAGTGCTGGAAATAAAAAAAATGGAACTGTAAGGTGCTTGAAAACCCAAATGCACCCCTCGTGATGAGAATTTGCTAACGTATGATGAAGAACTCATGAAGAACACATGATACAAAGGACATATTTGGTAGCCCGCATCGTTCAATTGGTAGCTGCTTTACTCGTTCAACTTAGCCAACAACGAATCACGTGATTTCCTCAACAACCTAGAGCGATTCACCAAAAAGTAATCGAAAGCTTATACAGTCGCAGAGATCCACATTTGGAATCCGAAGAGCTTTGTGATACTCTTATGCCAAACAGAAGCATTCTTTATCAAGTAAACCAAACAATAATAATAATGGCACTTCAGTGGTTTTTTCTCTCAATCCGAATAGATGACCACACTTGTGCTGCCAGTAGCGACAGCAGCAATCAACGTTCCAGCTGAGCACCTCAAAGCACAGCAAAAAGAATCGAAAGAAACTGTTAGTGGACATTTCTGAAGTGGTGAAATCAGTTCGAAGTCTACGCTTACGAATTTGAAAACACGAATCTAACTACACTGAAGCCTATAACCTGTGTCCAACTTGTGGACTAAGTGAACCATGAGTAACTCCCAAGTAAATCATCTCCAACGTGCAAGAACAACAAAATGAAGGGAAGCGGCATAGTTATGATTTTCAACAAGCAGACCAACCGACTCACTATGGGAGGACTAGGTGGATTTCGCGTTCGAGCACATCAACGACACCTATACCTCTTGCTACCTCATATGTTCCTGTCTAAAAAGTCACACGATGCATACCTCCGAGTTTGCACTACCCTGAATTTTGCACAGAAGCAAAACTTCCCGGTGAACGATAGCTCGGCAAGTGGAGCATATGATCGAACTTCGCTCCGTTGTATCGAAATTCACAGACACAGAAAACATCCTGAAGAATGTTAGCGTGTTTGAATGAAGAAAATGATGGAATTATGTTGGTTTCTAGATTCATTGGGTGAATCCAACCGAAAATAATACCAAATGAGGACCCTTGGCAGATAGCTGGTTGAGGTTTGAGTAGCCATTCGAGTTGCAGACTAGAATGCGGCATTATAAAATCGATGGAGGGGAGAAGACAAGAAAATACTGGTCTGCTCTGCACAATTCAGTTGTAAACCTATTGACCTTAATCGAAGTGACATAATCGGTGTGTAATAGAACAGCGGTAAGTCGGTGCTCTTATCAGCGGTAACTTCGAAATGATACACCAGGTAGCATTCAGATAAATCGATGCACACGTATTTGAGAATGAAAATAATTTAACATATTCCAACCTGTGGACTAAAGGTTATTGAAAAAGGGTTTGACGCACTGAGCGTGTTTCTGATGATGGCATCTATCAACGGCTCGAACTTGGTCCAACGTTGCACAATCAGAGTATGACAATCTCCCAAGGACCGACGACCTGACCGCGAGTCCTGTTTACATTTCTGTAGGGGGTTGGCAAGGAAAGAAGAAGGCATAAAGTGGTCATTGATCCGAAAACGCGAATGGTAACCGCCAGTTAACCATGTGGAAATGGGGTAGCACAGGGGGGTCCATTCCTTTCGTCACAGAAAAGATTGTTCATGAACAGCATAATATCAGCTGGAAACCATTTGCACGTGAGGCCATTTAACGAGCGTTTGGAAAGATTTGTGTCCAGATAAATTTTCCGTGGCTAGTTGTGTTAAAAAAGGCATTCGGAACAGAGCGAAGGCAGGTGTTGTGTACGGAATGTGCACGAAGCTAGGTAGCCTGTGGCGCTAGCCAGATAACGTTTGATTTAGTCTGAATTCCACCGGAGACAGGAAGGCTTAGAGTCGATTAACACGCGTACAAACGAACAAAGGCACAAAACAGGGATTGTAGCAATCAAAGGCAACATGAGCGATTACAGCGCATCCCAGGCGGAATGTCTTACAGGTGGTTTGGGATATGCACTTTGTCCGATATAAAAAAGGGCGGCTAAAACAACAACGTGGTCCGACTCACGAGCACAAAAATAAGGAGTGAGCTGGAACCCATACTACAAAGATAACCGCACAAGAGGAATCGGTCCATTATGATTCAGTTTGGAAAGGCGTACAAAATCTGAAAATGTTCCAACTATTGGGCTCACAAGATAGATATAGTAATTGACTCACATTACAATCTCCATCTAGTACAGCGATATGACTGTGCACATCAGTAGGAAAAGATGGTGCGATGACCTCTCCTTAATGCGACCAAATTTGATTGTTTTTGTATATCGTAGTGGACAGGAGGGATTGCAAAACGGATAGCCTAGTAAATGGGGGAGATGAGAATGCTCGCAGCCCGGAAAATCAAATTCTACGCCCCAGAGATCTCCGTCAGGGTAACCTACTGTATTAGGCAAATCAAAGGACTGATTGGGAACAGGTGTTTCTTCATACGAAATTGTCCCGGGTGGGCAGGGTGAATCGTCAAAGTTTCAAGCCAGAGCTTTACAGAAGGGATCAAGACAATGCCACGGCTGACTGTACCACCATCTGCTTCACCTAATAACCCGGCACTGGAAATCAACGGTTCATTGTCCCACAGCTGGTTAATGGCAAAAGCACAGGGTAGACAGCTGATAAGCCGTTGAAACACACAGTGAGTCAGCGTTATAACACCCAGCGAAATGACTACCGGTATCTAACCCGAATCACATTAATTAATAATAATAACGAATGGGTAATGGATACCGACTTCGGAAGGAGGGTGGGATGTAGTTCGTGCGTGTCGTTATTACCATTAGCCCGCTGGACTGGTGTTGTCGTTCAAGACTAACCAAAGTGCGGCATCACTGGTTGGCCTAACACCCTAAATAGGAATGTTACCCTCTGAACGCCAGTGATAAAAGTGATCAAACAAGAACAGAACTGACGTGGAACAAGAGCCGAGCATTGATGATACGGAAAACTTACTTCGAAAAACGCAGCGACAGGAGGCCAACGGTTGCAAACAACCAGCTGTTCCCTTATCCGTCGCTGAGCGAACATAAATCCACCGTAGAGTCGAGCCAATGAATCCTGAGTGGTTTTGTCAAACTGCGGAGAAGGAGTGGACAGAAGACAGTAGAATGATTAATAGAATGCCGCTACAAGAACGGAAAATCGAAATAAAAATGATATTCTACCAAAAGATAAATCAGCCACAGGAGTTTGGATTCCACAACAATGGAATACACAAACCAGACTATAGGCAGCGCATAAAGAAATCCAAAACAGCAATAATTCCCTGATGAAGTGCGCTCCGAAGAGACGACTTTTCTGAAGATTTGCCAACAGCTTACCTCGTCAGAAACGACCGTGTGTTCAACTCTCTAAGAGATACCAGAAAGATTTTTCACGCGCGAGTTTTTCTGTTTTGTACACTGACTTCGTCAAACACAAAAGGATATAAAGATACTTTCACCAGGTCCACTGACGTCATCAAGTCCCACTAACCGACCATAAATAGCTAATATACCCTAAAGCGTAGGGATGCTACGCTATTCTGCTTGATCAATAACTTGTCACACGTCTATCTGGTATCATCATCTCGAGCTGCTTTGCAGTACGATGAGTGAGAATGTGTTGAGTAATCTCCGTTCGTGTTCTTTAGGTCCTCTGACCGCGCTTTACTGAAACACAAGACAAGGTTGGGGGTAGGAGGTAACAGGAGAGCGCCACTCACACAGAGTAACGGCCGTTTATGAGGTGGTCTCAGAGTGAAAACAGGTGTGTAATTGAGCATCTTCAAGTTTTGACAAAACCGAGTCAGAGTTACATACCAGCACAACACAACAGTGTTCGTGTACTGATAAGTCCGGTAGCCTCCCCCCTGACGATACACTCCTCTGAAGGCAACCACAAGGGCGTTCCAGTCACCAACGTGTACAAGACGCTAAGAAGGAAAGGTCAAAAACTACTTTTTCCCGCGGTGTTCTCTCTTTGGGGGATTATTGCGTATGGTCAGAACAGGAACCTTACTGTTACTTCAGTTATATTCCAGCCCTACAATTCCATAGCATCAGGTATGCTAGAGATACATAAAGCTTTGCATTCTTGCCAGCAAACTATCATCCACTTCCATACTGAATGCACGTCAACTTGCTTCGAGCGAAATGTGTTAACCAGATCTAAATGCGTCGGTCGTTCGACAGCCTAGTTTTTCATATGGCGGGGTGCTGTTCAGAAGGCTGATTACGATCAACAGCACAGTGCTTGCGCAAAACGCATCAAACTCGTGGCATCTAGTCAGAATGGAAAACAGGGGATTCAAGCACAAGCACCAGCCACAAGTAGGACAGGTAGGACACATCTGTGGTGCAAGTGAAAACTGAACAAATGGCAAAGATTGCCTGAATGAATGGTGGAGAATCAAAGGTAAGCGTACCTTGAATGTCAACACATAAATCAGGCGAAAAGAAAATAGACTACAACGAAATTTACTACTTGCCAACCGGACGAGTGGTTCATTAATTTAGCTACCCCGGAAGGTTCGTGGTGCGAACCTAACCCTGGTTTTCGATTGCCCTTGTCTAGGGTTGGACACTCTGGCAGTATCTAAGGCTTTGTGCTTCCTACGGGTTGCAGGGTAGCTATGCCGTGTGCCGCAGCTGAACGATTTATTTACTTTACTTGAAAGCACTTAAAATTCACGCGTCAACTTGAATGTTACGACCACACATCAGAAAACCAACTGGACAAAGCGAGTTAACTGAGTGGTAGCCTTCAATTCAGGAACGAAGATTGTAAAGGTAATCAGGATGGGGGCCGACAACCAACTCGGAGCATTCCATAGGTGGCGAAACAGGCAGGCGACGCAGGGAATCACAAGAAGGAATACAAAAAACCTGGCAAACGCAACTTAACACCTAGTACATGAAAACTGGCAACCTGAGTGTACATGGAATTGGGACACCGTACAACTGTTACATTCTTATTGGAAATCACCAGCACTGCGCATCCCACGAGTCTCAAGGGCAACCCGAGCCTGAGACCTTACGCCTACTAGTGGAAGACTAAAACGTTCGGCCAGAAGCGGCTGAGAAACAGCGTGAGTAACTCGCACTTAGACAGGAATTCTAGACCTCATACGACCAACAAACTTTAAGTAACTCGGAACGAAGAATAAGCCACACGACGTGTAAGCCTTCTATCTCAGTGACCACATGATGTGGACTGCGTGAGCTAAGGATGTAGCACTGTATGCTGTTCAAGAATGAGTCAATCCCAGTGGTGACCAGTCGCTCGTGGAGGAACGGTTTAGACCTCGACTGGGAGCCAGGAGGTCGCGCGTAAGAATCACCAAGGAGGTTAGTGAGATGCACAGTGCTCATCAGCATAGATTGATTTCACTAACAGGACGAAATCTCGACTGAAATTTCCAAATTTTATCACACTGTGAACAAAAGTGAAACAGTTGTAGGCGAAAGGCTGTTGAAAAATTTCACACATATAATTAGCCAACCTTGGCAAGTTGTTCAGAAAATTATACGTCTGTGTTCAAAATCTCTCTTAATAGTTATTCACAGACCCGTGCTTCCAAGAGTGGTTTTCTTCGGTTGCATTTTAGCACTAAATAAATGCAAACTCTTGATCCTACTAGCAGACAAGGAGAAAATTAAGACCAGGGAATTGCCGCCTAATCTGCCTTTCATCACGATTCCGTCAAAAAAGAGGAAGTAAAAGGGGGCTAGTTCCAATAAAACAGAACGCGTAGCATTTTGGTGCGTCCGTTAAACCTGCTGATGAATCTGTTCAGAAATGCACACGAAAAGGTTGAACTCACGTATGGCATCGACAAAAACCAGACATCCGCGAAAACTATGCTACTTAGGGAAGTGTAAATCTTCAAAATCGGTGACCAATTACCTTACCTTCGGCGATAAGTAGAAAGCACACGGAAAGACGCGGCTTTGGGTGAAATTAGTACCTTACGGTAGGTTGGTAAATTAGAACTTAGGGGAGCAAGAAAAGCAGGCAAACGTGACCAATGCTTATACTGGTGAAGTTTTGGAAAGCTTAGCTCAGTGACTTCGTGGAACAGAATACAAGGTGAATTCGAATCCACGGATGAGCACCTCTCACGTCGGAGGATAACGGTTGATGAATAAAAAAATCAGTATTTGTTGGACTCATTGTGACGAGTGCGCGTCTGCGGTTCGGAAATTAGACTGATAAGCCGCAGAAAACAAAAATCGAAGTCACTATAAAGAGAGCAAGTTTAAATCTCGGATAATTCGAGTAAAAATTTCTTGAACTCCAGCTACAGTGCTGTGGGTTAGGTGACAGTCAGAATGATAGGCGGACAACTGCGGTGGCAAACGCTTGAATGAGGCCCAGTCAGTGATCAAAACGTCCCCAAGTGCAGCATATACTTTATTCAAGGGTTTTGTAGATGCACCTCACGACTGCCAGTAGCAATCAATGGATCCCATCCCAAGCCTACTTGATATGGTAAAAGGCAAAGACACACAAACAATTTATCGATTGCTTAAGTGACCAGAACAAACGGTTATTGAATGCTTGACATCTAGATAACGATATATTTGCTATATGCCATGCTGCATTTCTTCAACAGACACCACAGCTTCAGTACGTGTTAAAGGCATTCTTTTGAGAACTTCGCTCGCAGTTCAACATAAAACTCGGGTTTTGTAAATTACCAGTTATAATAGGATTCAGCTAAATGAATGGCGGTCGTTATTGCCGTCGATGGACACCTCGCTGCTTCACCGCATAACTGACGTGGTAATAAGGGCCAGCCATTCGTGATTGTGAAGTCCCCGTATCCTGTATCACTTCTTCACTTTGCTGCCTTCTCCCCCAGTAGTGCGCGAGATAATGCACACGGCCGCAGAGGATTCATATGTAAATTCCTCTATACATTTTCTAGAACTATAACCATCTGTCTGTCCTAAGGAGCAAAGGTGTACCATTTCAGTTTACCTAGCTAGTTAATTACGGATCTGTGATTTAATCACCCACAGCTACATTTCAATACTCCTTATAGACAAAATATTCGTTTTCGCTCGAAAAGTATGCCATCCAAAGAGGGGACGGATCGAGTTGGAAGTGATGAAGATTAATCCCATCAATGCGGTCGTTCCTTCCTACCTGCTACGCATCAGATGGCTTCGTCCAGTCATGGATACCCTAATAAGCATGCCCTCAAAGCTCAGAAGGACATCTCATAGCTTGAACCTCCTGTCTCTCACCGCGAGACAGAGGCTGCTGCTGATCTCAGCTGGATTGCCTAAATCTTAAGCGATTAAATGCTGAATTCGCCGTGTCTATTCGCTCTGGTGTTACCGAACCAACCGCGTATAGCTGGACGAAAACAAACCTTAGTATGAACCATTTTCATAATCCGATTTTCGGTCGACCGTTCTCTCGGGTGTTTGAATTTCTCTGTGAGTTACTGCCCTCGTTCGATGATCCCCATACGTAATGCATAGTGAATTCACAAAGAGATAATCATTGTTCCTCAAGAAAAAAATGCGCCATAGTAATAATAATTCCCCCGCCAGACCCACTTGAGCAGCGAAGTGATGATGTACTACTGCATTAATCACACGAATCCATGTTAATATAACGTGTGCATGCACCCACCATACATCTTGAATTGCATTTAGAAATGATAGGCCACTTGACTCATTCAATGGAAACACACATTACACCCTAAATTAATGAGTACTATTCATTTTTTTGGTTAAAAATGCTCCCTCTGGGTCACAGACTCAAGATTGAACATTATCGTCAGTGAAAAAAAGATATTCCGAAGAATGGATCAGGCACAGCATGCAGTCTAAAGTAAACGTTCCTGAATCTGGTGTTTATGTTGAATTAGGGTAAAAAACAGACTGTGCACAGTCCCTTTTAGAGTCCGCAGCTTAAGTGCCCATTCAACGAGGGAGGTAGAGTGTGTTTGCCATGGGATGGATTAATCTTTGCCGAGTAAAAAACAAGAAGGTAAGTCTGTCGTCACTGTCCTGACATTATTCGATCCGAACAACTGACTTAACAACATCAACTCGGGTGGCTTAGGCACGTTCTTGCCGTCTACAATTCGGCCTACTCAGAGCAATACTTGCCCCGGACTGGCGTTATTGCGAGGTCACTGTTGGCTCTAATGCTAAATGTCTGGGTCTGAAGACTGTACACGGCTTATGCCCCTGGAACTAAAATTGGACCGATATCTGCGAAAGCTTTTCTATCGACCATCAAGCATGGGTAACTAAGGTTCGAAACATTCCTAAGCAGATAGCTCACGAAGAGCGAAGTGATTAGTTAGCAATGATTGCTACAGAGTAGGCTTAGGGTACATTTTTGGAAGGGGTCGAAATACTGTCTGTCATGACCACTGACCTGACCAGGTTTGGTCATTCCCTTAAACCTGCTCATTATGGAGGTCCGTTGAGCCCGATTCAACTGTGAACGACGTTGTGTTCCAGAATGCACAGCCACTTCCAGTAGTACTTAAGTAATCATGGATAAGTCTACTTCAATCACATACAAAACGACCTAATGCGGTACAAACACCGCAGTGGGCAACCATCGGCACAATACCTATGTTAGCTGGTTTGTTCGCTTTAGTGAAAGTTTTGACCAAACAATCACAGCATGAAAGTCATCAAGCAAATGTTCTTAACGAACTAACACTGTTGTGCAGAAAAAAACTTTCTACTTCATCTCTGTTCAGCTGGCCATCTGAACAGTCTGATGATTTGACGTCACTGTACAAGTATATCGAAATGTAAACTGACCAAATTGGCGCCGATGTTGTGCAAACAATAGCACAATGACCAACAATGGGAAATGCGAGCAACTCTGGTGATGACAGGCAGAATAAATTCGTTTGTACCTGTTTGAGCATACCACATTATTTCACTTCCTCATAGATTGGCCGTGAAAAAACATCATCACTACCTTATTCTCTCTGCAGGTCATAAGGAGAGTGATTCAACGAGAAGAAGCCACATACTGTCACCGATATATTCCAGACAGATTGGATGTGTGGTTTTCCCAAACATTTTTTTCGTTGCTCAGATAAATCCGTCCGTATAAACTCTCCACAGCAACATATAGACAACATATCGTCAAAAATAGATTAGTTTGGCATATTTCAATGGAGCTTTCATCTTGTAAGTGGAGCCAATCTATACTGAAAAACCAAGAAGCACTTTACAGTTGTTTCAGCCTTATTGGGAATTATCAGCAGAGCGCATCTCACGAAACTCAGATATCCTCCAACCCATGACCTCCCGGTTAGTAGTTTGATGACAACCGTTCGGCCACGAGCGGCTGATCAGCATTATGATTAACTCGCACTCAAGATATAGCGCCGCTTCCCCTTCAATCACGGGATTCACATCACGTGTTGACTGGCTCCTCGAGTGACGACTTCTCAGACGGAGGATTCAATCGTTGTGTGAATTTTTCTCCGTTCCGACCTACTTATAGTCTTTCAGTAGCGTGTGGAGATATGGACGTTTTCAATGGATATCTCGCCCTGGTTATGGAGTTAATCTATGCCGAGCGTCACCGGTTCGAGACTGCCTGGAGTGACGTGAGATACGCACTGTCGATGATTCTCAAAAACGATGAAACAGCTGTAAAGTGCTTCTCGGCTTTTCAGCGTAGATTGCTTGCAATTAGAGTACGAAATCCCATTAAAACTCCCAATCTCACACTAAAAATGGCTTAACGAAGTCCGAAACACCGTGAACAAGTAGGAAACCGAAAAACTGGCTGTCACATTCAAATACGTATTGCGGATCTAAGAGCCAACAGAGAGCCATGTGATCCATGCAGCAAAACGCAATATAGAACAGATTAACGTTCTTCACGAAAAAAAAGATACTGCAGCAGCTAAAAAACTGGTCTACTACAGCAACCCGAACTTTCTTAAGTACCTGGAAGCCACCCAAACCCGGGTTGGATGAAGGCAACCTAACACAGATGGGGAGTAGATATAGAAGAGTAAAAAGGACTAAACAAATTGACTCTGCCTTATTCCACGTGACACTCGTACTAAGCACATGGAAAACCAGGTCGCACATCTATCTAGACGGAATGGAACTCTACTGCTTTCCACTAGTTTGTAATCCACTAGTCGGAGCATATAGAGGTGTCAGTTGTGATAGCTGAGCTATAGAGAGAAGGCCGAAAGCAACTTGACATGTGCTTTGGATCAAACTCACCAGCTGCGCAAGACAGGCCCCCAAGTGCTTGATCACCTTGTCCTCAGCCTGATCGTGCAAGGCGAGCAACGGTCGGAGGATCCGCTCATGAGCTCTGATCAATTGATCCAGGCCAGGGAACAGGGCCTCACGTAATTTTGCACTTGTCATCCCCTCAGAAGCGGCATCGTATTGGCTCGGCTCGAACTCAGGAAACGGGAGCATGTATACGTCACGAACCATTAGCAACATATCCATGTAGCCACGTTCGGAGAATATCAGTTCTGCGTGTGAGGGGAAAAATCAAGAAATACAATATGGACGGAGGGCGCCATTTGGTTCCTGTATATGAACTCTCGCCCTAGTGTCGTTGATTTTAGAAATGGGCTTCTCAGTCAAATTCATCACAAAACTCTATTAATGCGGCAAAGTGACCTCAGTGGAGAAAAACAACCGTTCAATCCTTTACCGAACTTGGTTTTCTAATCCCCTGGTATCGCGCATTACGCACTATGCGTCCAGCTGCAACACCCTGGTTGTCATGCCACCCGAAGGAAGCACGAGGACTGGGACACTGCCAGGATGCCCGAACCTAGACAGGAACAGTCAAGATGCAGAGGTTGGATTGGAACCACCGACCCTCAGGTTATAAAGTTCGCGCCTTTTCTACGAAGCTATCTCGAGTACTACGGCTCAGTCGCAATCAGGTGGTCTGTTCCAACCAAAGTGAAAAGTCCACTAAATTACTCAGCTTAAGCCGCGTATCACCAACGGCTGACGAAGGACGGGACAATCAGCGTTGTAAACTATATACTGCATTGTCGATTTAACTGGTGAGAGGGCGACAGAGTAAAAACGAAGGGATTTTCCACAAGCGAATCTAGGGACCAGATTATCGTCTTGCCACACTTATAGTCCGGATCACAAAAGTTTGGTATCTCCCTCAAATGCATGTTGCTTGTCAATTTTGTTCAATTTATGACTAAAATTAGAAATGATTCCATTGGCCATTGAAGCATGATGGTACAGGTATACGATGCACGGTGGTTTCCCATATGAGGTAACTGAGTTACAATCAGAAGTTGTTTCAGGATACCGGTCTGGAGAAACACGCAGAAAAGTGACCGGTTTACACAACTGCTCCCTAACTTTTGAGATAGTGCGCAAAATAAGCGGATAAAAAACGAGAATGGCCAAGACTGGACGTTTATCCGTAGACAGAGTTGTACGCACTTGTTTCGAAATTTTCAATGCGCATTTAGGCCTCTTCAAATGGAAAGAATACATTTACTCTTTGCTGGGGGGGAGGGGGTAGTGGTAATGATCTGGGTTCTGGTTCGCCCAGCACGCATAAGCTAACAGAAGACGAGAGGGATAAAAATGTAATAATAATAATAATAATAATAATAATAATCACTCAGTCGTGGCACTTTTTCACTGAATAGCTTCCGTGCAGCTCGAAGGAAGCACGAGGGATGAGATACTGTTGTGAAAAAAAGAAGGGACTGGCAAAAGAGATCTCACACCCACATGTTTAGAAGTACAGAAACATCAGTCGTTACTCACATGGGGTGGTGGTCTACGATCTTCGACGTTAAGGCGTCCCGGTATTTTCTCTAAGGTGCGTCGACAAAATCCTTATGACGGCCCGACGGAGAACTTGAAGTGCCCATAGATTTATTTAATGAAGACTCGATGTGAAATTAAGACGTTACAGGTGTAAAACTTAGGGTTTTATGCCGCAATTTGAAACCCACCCTGGATAGACTTTACCGTTACACACAGCCGGTCATCGAATCTTCCGAACTATCGGGAACTTTTTAGGGTTACAACAGGAACACGGAGCCAGACTTCATAGATTGTGCGAAACATCGTTACGGACTCCATTGAACTTAGACTATTCAAACTGCTAACATGCATACGTCAGAGCAGGTGTTCGCCGAATTTGTGGTATACTTTGATTTGGTTCGTGCAGACATTCTGAAATAAAATACTAACAGCATAAGGAGCACGGAACGCTATTCGGGTCATTTCACTGGTCTGTTCAATAACTACCGCCGAGTTAGTGATGCTCCAACGTCACAATTACAGTGTTTTCAGATTAGCCCTCCTTGACGAGTCAAGTACTCGAAATAAGCAACAATGGAGTCACCTAAAGGATAACATAGGGATATCTGTATCAGCCGTAGATAGAAAATCACGTGTCTAGGGTATGGATCAACAAACAACAGTTGCTTGATCGAACGGTTTGTTGAAAGATATTTTGGTTAATTTGTCTGGATGGGACACCAAGAAAACCAGTGATTCACCTAAAACCAAGTACGACAATACGAACCAGAAATTGCTGAGGCCCGGAGAACGGTTAACTTGAGTATGGGGCGATTTGCATTTGAGGGTTAGGGGTGTACCGTAAGTGTTCCGAGATCTTCAGCGTTCAAAACACACAACGACGAAGATAGTCCTTCGTTGACTTAAATTTAGATACAGCGATCTTCAGATCCACATTTTGGAACCATGAATGGAAAAAAAAACGGTCTTCAGTGATGGCAAAATAATGACCTGTAGGGTCTACGGTGATGGGCTTGTTATCGGCATGGGATGGGGAAAGAAAATTAATGTGAAGGAGCCTTTAGAGTTTGCGATTCCATTTCTTGTGATACATGAGCGTAATGTGCTTATATGATATGAGAAAATTATGGTTGGTTTCTACATCGGAACGCTGAAGTTTTTCCGTGGACAGTAAGTTGGAAAAATACTATTTCAACGTTTAAGAAAGAAGGTTATTAATTTTACCCAAGATATTTGGTTGCTAGACCGTACAGCACACTCATTAAATATGTGAGGCAAGATGACAACGACAGAAAGACTGAAACATGCTCTCTTCTTCTGTAGATGCATTGTACAGAGGAGTGGTGGATGTGTTGTTAGGACTTCAGGCGAAAGGTTTGCATGCTCTGCTGTGCGAAATCGCTACACTGTGGTGGCTGTGGTTAACAATGGGTATTGTATCTCACAGAAATGCGTTGATTTTTGCGTTAAGACCGGACTTAGTACTTCAGTATCACACCCTCTCGACACAGGACAATATGCCTCGGGATTTCCTAGCACATAAAAATAAACTCAGTGGACAGGTGCGTTTTGAAATGTGCTGAAACGACACTACGCACAAACACGGAGTTAATAACGAAAAGATAGGTGGAGCATACATTTGTTTGGAGTTCGGCAGTTTTAAAAAATAGCCGTCCTTTTCTTGAGGGGTGTGAAGGAAAAAGAATCTATAATGTGGGAGTAGGGCCAATGAGGTTGTAAAACTTGATGTTTTCTTATCTTGTGCAAACAAAGACACCACTCGATCAAAATGGTGTTTATACTGATGTATACGTGTGCGCATGTAAGAAGCCAGCGGGCGATAGAATACCCCGTGAAATCAGGAGAGCGAGATACACGGGATGACAACAACAAGCTGACGGACAGATTAGGCGGAGCATAATCGGTTCTAGTGATCTGATAGTGCGGAAATGAAAATAAATCAACCACCCAACGGTATACATTGAGCTGACAGCTAGACAACTTCACACACTCTACCGGAATGTATGAGTGCGATTCCAGATGGTACACCTGGAGATAACTGACATCCAGAGTGACATCCGCAGAAACGGGCGAATAGGGGGTGACTACGGTTGCATTCGACGGAGATGGCGGAGTGACCGGCTGTATGACTTTGTAACGAGTACAGTTCAATGCCCTAGTATGATCACGAGAAGACCTTTCCGAGAAAGACGTAGCAATTTGTTAGACGTATTCACACAGTCTCACGTAACTTCTTTATTGCGACATTCGTGCGACAGAGGAGGACGGAAACATATCGATCGTGGTCGGTAAAAGTATCTACGTGAAAACCGCAATCAATACGCGGTAAAACATCCTGGAGCCATAAATGGCAAAGCGAGGACAAGAATCATCATCGACAGCAATAAACCAGTAATAAATACTGATGCTTAACTGCCATACAACCATGAGGGAAGAATGCCTTAGTAAAGTGGAAAGAAAAGGGAAGGATAGGGACTTGGTGCGAAGAAGCACTATGTCTTTGAGGAAAACGACCAAGGATAAGCTGCCTAAACCTTTGGACAGCATTGAAACTAACATATATGAGTAGATCTGAGTAAGGCACCATCAGCGGGGTCAATCCAGTGTCCTTTGCGAACCTCATCCGACTTAAGCCCAGCGCACAACGACAGGCGAACTTTAGCTAGGCAGTCTGTCCGGGAAATGAACGCATGAGCACCACCGGTCACATTCCACATCTTGTTGGGTTTCTAACCACGTGCAGGAAGACCCACACGGACCTTAACCAGAAGGGCTAGAAGATTGTACAGTGCTAAGTTTGATTGTACCGGTCTTCTTTTCGCGTTCCCAGGGACCTTTCTGCAACAGTTGTTTGGAGTTCATAACAGTGTTTCCACTGCTAGCTGGCGGTTCCGCATGCGCTAAACATGTCCCAACCACCTTAACCTGATGAGTTTCACTTGCTGCTCTAGTGGTACTGACTTATCACAAAGCGCTCGTTTAGGTACCACCGCATGGCGAACACGGCGCAGTCGGATAACGCCCGTGACACTATGGAGGCACTGATAATCAAACGTTTGAGTTCGTTTAGGGTTCTCGGATCAGAGAGGTCATGTTTCACAACCGTAGGTCGCCTTGTCCAAGAGGCCCTCCAGCTTTAGTGAAATCCGTTTCTGATGCCATAAATAATGTGGATTCGCGAATGTCGCTTGCACCTTGATAATGGATGCATTGACCTACTCTGCCACGGTACGGTTGTGGCTTATGAAAGTGCGGACTGATGGTCGTCAAATAGCAAGACAATGTCGTCCACATTGTCCGAGTCTATTAGTTTTTCTCTAGATGTACTACATGCGTCGAAATGCGTCCAATCAAGGAAGGAAGCATCAGGTCGGGAACACAGCGCTATCTCAATACTGGTGCAACGAACTGCGGCAGCTGAAAAATCATTTGAAGTCAGCCGTTGATAAGTTCTAGACAGTGAACTTGCCATAAGCTCAATTACTTGGATCTTGTGTCCGGGTTTCAGAAACGCAGCAAACGTCTATGGATAAAAGATCGAGAGCGCGCAAGAGGAGATAGTTGGCGAGCTTGCTCGATGGTTCGAACAATAAAAGCTGCAATAAAACACGAGGGAGTGGGGTCTGATTGGGGAAAAGCGAGCAGCAAATGTGAGCTGTGGTGTGCGGTTGGTCACTGGACGTCGCATGGGCATCCTCCAGCATGGTGCAGTGAGTTGCCGTGGTACACAGAACGTCGCACCACGATAAGGTCCAGTCACTTCGCGACATACAAGAAAGAGGTTTTTGAGTCCAATTAACTAGAAAGAGAAGTCGTTACTCGAGGGGCCAGTCAATACGTGAGCACCTGATGTGGATCCCGTGATAGAAGGATAAGTGGCGCTATAAAGTGTCTAAGAGCGAGTTAATCACAGTGCTAATCAACAGCTCGTGGCCAAACGGTTAAGTGTTCAAGTTATTAGGCGAGAGACAGGTTCCAAACTTCCTTTGGTTTCGTGAGATTCGCACTGCTGATAATTCCAAATAAAGATGAAACAACTGTGCAGTGCTTTTTGGCTTTTTAGTACCGATCGGCTTCAATTACGGAACGAAAGCTCAAATGAAGAATTCGGGACCAACCGGAAAAAATTTCTGATTCGCTTGGTGACCGAAGAAGCCGTCGACCAGTACAGATGAAAGAATGCAAACCGATTTCATTCCATAAATAAGGGGAACATCAGTACAATTAAGGGAAAAATTAATGTCCAGTATAAATGGCCTCGCTACACTTGTGTTGAAGTGCGAGGGCGATTGACCGATTACGGCAATATCAGGACTAAAGACTACCAATAAAGATGCTGACTGTTAATCCACCGCAAACAACTTTGCATGTTTCACGAACAACAAGAAATCGAGTAAGCAAGTAAGTAAACAAGTGGGCAAGAAAGTGAGCAAGTATGTAAGTGGAGGTGGAATAAACTAAGTTAACTGATCAATATATAAGTAGGTGGGTCAGCATGGAGCTAAAATAAGACTTTATGGTTTGCACAAAGTTAAATATCCAACCTGCAGTTAATCCTGCAAGTGAAGCCAAGAGGAGAAGCACTCTACAACTGCTTTGTCCTTGTTAACAATCATCAGCAGTACGCGTGTCAAAAATCTGCAAAATCCGAACCCACAATATTGCGACAATGAGTCGAAGACCACCATTCGGCTACTGGTGGCTGATCAGCTGCACAACCGGCTCACATTTGGACAAGATATTGCGGATATCTCAAGGGTTGGATGAATCGCTATTCAAATTCAATGACCCTACGGTGAAAGGCGCCTGAGGTGTACAGGACAAATGAACTGGTTTTAATGAGATTTCATCCAGTCCATTTCTGTGTGAATGTCCAGGACACATGCGGTAATGCTTAGGTTAGCGGAACGGTCAACGCACACGTGGTATTATGATAGAGCGGAGGAAATGCACTGGTACTGAGACAGTAACTTAATTTACCTTTGTTCTGTGCGGAATGGATTGTCTGATAGTCATCAAAATTCAGTGCCGTAAATACACTGGTAATGACGGAAAATACTGTAATAACGGTATTTTCCTCAGCTTAGTTCTCGGTCTGAATCTCGAAAGCTAACGTTCCAGTAAAAAAACCCACAAAAAGTGCACAACGTACATTAACGCCCAAAATCAGGTAAAAAACACTTGTACAGCGCGTCGTATGTAAAGTGTATGCCGTGACAACATTCTGGAAATTCTCACGCCTTCTGGATGCAGCACTGGCAACCGGCATTCTGCGAATACTGGGTCATGATTGGCTGTTGGGTCCAGCCTTTCGACCAATCAGAGTTCGCCTAGATGCCGGACCGGCAAGCGGCCCGAACTTTTGGCCAATCTTGTGCGGGATTGGCTTCTAGGCCGTAGCAGCGCCTAACTGCGAGCGGTAAAGCGGTATCTGTGTGGAATTCCGCCTAACAAAGATGCACCAAGCTTGCAAAGTATCCGCTCATTTACAAACACGATACATATAATCCCACAAAAGGAAAGATTGTTGAGAGCACTACTCACCCCATATGGTATCATTTCGGGCCAAAAACGTTGGTGCGAATTGCTTCTTATTCTCTGTCCCAACAAATCCCAGCCAACTTGGATATTGTTGGAGATATTCACTTTTTTTC
Source organism: Opisthorchis felineus (assembly GCA_004794785.1). Lineage (NCBI taxonomy): Eukaryota > Metazoa > Platyhelminthes > Trematoda > Opisthorchiida > Opisthorchiidae > Opisthorchis > Opisthorchis felineus. Next base: position 1,231,182 of record SJOL01008668.1, read on the forward strand.
AGTAGGTGAGGCAATTCATTTTTGGGATCCAGAAAATAGTTGTCTTTGATGCTCTCGAACACATCTCCACTCGAAGCTTGACTGAAGAGGAAGAAAAGGTGAATATATTGCTATAAGACAAGACTAGAATGGAAATACGATGGGATGGAGCTAACATTTTATACTACTTGAATAAAGGAATCATCAGGAGGATTTATTGATCAACTTTTGGGTTTGCTACATTCTGGCAAGCGGTTTTAGCACAACCATGCCGTCAAAAACCCAACGAACGTACTATATTGTGCCTAACGAATATCTTGTGCCCAAAGAAAAGGATCGTTCAGTCAAACGAAAAGGAGTAACCCGTACTTGGCTATTCATATGTTTCGAGCACTGTAGAACAAGTGAGTATAGTTGCCAGATCCTCAACAAGTGTGACTTACACATGAAACTGCTAAAAACGGTGTCATGCAAACCGATCTACTATTTTGAAAAGAAATCATGAAGATCAAGCTATGTAAGTGGCCGTTGTTCTGTTTGCTGGACTGGTCGATTCACTGTTTAACGAGTACGCACGGTTGGTGTCACCACATTCGACGCAGAGGGGGTTCCAACCAAATTCTTCAGTTAGTTTGGACTGATTGTGAGGCAGGTGTGAAATCACCGGTCTAATAATCACAAAGTCTCCCTGAGTAGAAAGATTTCTATCGCGTTGGTAACAATGCGGTTTCTGAGTTGACCCATCAGACCGAGTTGAGAAGACGATCGACTGGACGATTGTTCCTTCACTGTTCTTGCAAGTTCGATTTGCAAGTAAAACCCCGGCAGACGGTGAAGGCGTATTGACTACCAAAAAGTAAATAACCCACTGTCCAACTGAGAAAAATAGACAAACGTACAGTCTACCGCCGATGTGTCAGTACACAGCGGAACGTCCGGACTCACTCAATTATAGGGTATGTGGTTGGAATATCAGACACTTTTTCGACCTGATTAGAGAGGCAAAAACGCACCGATGAACTGTCCATTGGAGAAGTGGACTTTGCATATTCCACTTGTTTGCGTCAAAGGAGACAACTGAAACAAGTAACCTCGTCTCAATGGCGAGTCGAATTTTGGACATTTGAACCGATTTTAGGTGCCTGAATAACAGGTGAGATGAACCGTGAACGATAAAACCAGAAGACTTTTCTTGACATAACTCACTACTTATTGGGTTGTTGAAAACTCTCCATCCACCTTGGGGTTCATCAAGTAGACGTGGTCACCGAGGTTCCATTAGTCTAATGTTCTCCTTGAACACCAAATTGTACACAGTGGGTGAAATACACATATTTGCAAAATACCTTGTTGTTACCGAGACTCGAGTGGAGAATATCATAAACGGAAGAATCAGTTGAGTCCCTCGTTCATATCATCAAGCGTCAACACGTTCGCCTTTTCAGACCTGAGAATTCAGGTGGGTCCAGAGTGCACTGGTGGGGTAGTATAACACGCTCGCCTACGTGTCAGATGTCCGGATTTCAAACACCGGTACGGCCAAGGGTATGCACTGCTGATGAGCTCTAATACGAGCGAGACTCGAGTCCAGTGCTACCCCCTTTGGTGGCACTGCGTAGCGTAAGTGCTCAGAACAGACTATGGACTGTTCAAACGAGAGATCTCTCGTTAACACCAGATTAATTTACAAATGAGTGCAGTTGGCCATAAAACGAGGTTCTTCAGTTTTGAGAAATTTCCAACTTGCACATTACTCGTTGAAAGTGTGTCCCAACCTGGTGGAACAGTCCTGAAATTCAAAGATATGAGATCGCCCATCCCTACTTCCTACATATTTTCCCATATTTCTGGCGTTCAGTCAGTTGTCGCATCAGTGGCGAGAGTCAGCCACCGGGACAGTCACATGAAGTGTACTGTTTCATTGAAGCCGTTTGAATTACTGATTGACTGAGTGAAAAGTGGAAAAATTTAAGTGGACATGCACAAAGATCGAACCCGAGCTTGTAGATTGATTTGCGTAGTTTACTAGTTTGGGTGCATCCACTGTGCGCCAGTTGGTAGTGCTGTGGTAAATCATTGTAAGGTTGGAAGCAAAACATACGGAGCAGAGACTCATCGGATAACGCATGGATGTTAAGACCACTATGAGGACCTTAGAGAAACGAAAAGTGTGGAACAAGTTATGCGAGCCTGACACAATGAACTTACGTTATTCAAAGCAGCCAATCGTCTTTAGCAAGCTCATTGTATCATGAGTGAGACGCATTCTCTTGTTCAGTATAAGATGTGTGTGGAGTAGTGATTGCACCGGGTTCCGAAAACTGGTCCACATTAGGAACATTTATACACATTTCTTTCAGCGCTGGTAATATCGGTCACAAGAGGCATGCGTGGTGTGACTGCCCTTTGCTCACGATCACCCGGGCTCGTCCGTCTTCCAGATGGTCTTTATGAATAAGTGACGGTCTCATCGATGTGACTTTGTCTACTTACTCCACGAATTATTTTAAGCATCAAGAGTCTAGTGGAAATATGTAGGGACGATATCAAGCGCCCTTAAATTAAAAGCGGCTTTATCGATGAATAAAGTGTTTTTTGGAGCAGTTGTTTGGGCGATCGACGGCATTCACATAACTAGAGTCACCTAATGCTCAGTAACACAATCCAGAATCAAGGTTCTGAGAAGCAAAAAAGAATATACCGAATCCAAGAAAGCTTTACTGGCTTTTCAAACGGCTCAAGAACCCACGGGCTGCTATAACAACAAACCTTCTCTTAATCAAGAGTNTATATATATATATATATATATATATATATATATATGCTCCTGAGTTCAACAAATACACCCATTTACAAATCAATTTGTTTTTCACGGGGGACTCATCTGAATCTCTCGTTTATGATATCCTGCGATTGAATGGTCCTGAGTTCTTAGAAGACGGTACGCTAGGGGGATTATCAAGAAAATCACACACGAGGATTCGGTTGGTTATATTTGCGGAAAATAATGGGGAATCCGAAATGAAGCCCACTAAATAGCACAATTATGGGTGTGTTGATCTGCTGCTGGAGGGTAATGTGTACACCATGGCCCGGTGCAGGAGCATTTCTCTGCAGAAGGGTGATTCTTAACAATACAATTACGGTTAGCCGCTCAACGCATACAAAGTGATGGTTTCATTTGAGGTAAACGGATGACACAATGGATCACAATAGTAGTTGCTGCGTACCCGAACATCAAACGCCTATTCACGTGACCACGAACCACAACTATTCTACTGGATTGAAGTACCTCACAGTCAGAAGAAAGGCGGGCGGTCAGAACACGTGCGGAAACAAATTAATTAAGGCTGACCTCAGAGAAATGATGCTCACAAATCGTTGAGTGGCGGCGACCAATATAGAGAAAAAGATTGTTGGAATAGGTAAAGACTGTAACGACCAACATTTTCCGTGAATTCCCACAGTGAAACGAACACATCGAGAGGAAAAAGAACTTCGAACTAGATACAATGCGCACAGATTTTGTGACCTGTGAATGTCAAGTAAATGATTGGATTCCGAATCCGCACGTTGCTCCGGTGGCAGCACAGTTTCTCTCCAAACCGGACCACCTGAAGTGTAGACGGAGTCGACTAATAGACTGCACCACTGCGACACCCTGATATCACAAACTGAATTGCGCGTACCAGGTACAATCAAGGGAAGATTGACATCACAATATGATGTAAGTTTGGAACATTTATTAATTTCTGAAATGAATCCACACGTATTTCATTCGTAAGTTCAAATTCTGTCCATGTGCAAACCGCAGGATATTACACACTGACGATTCACGAAGAGACATGGTTCACAAACGATTCAAATGATGGATGACCGTGAGAGTTGAGATTAAGCTATTTGGGGTAGTTTTTTGTTACTGCTTTTACTAACTGAATTCGCCCCCGAAGGGGGCGAATTCCCAGAATTACAAGCTACACTACTGCATTTCGACAAGTGAAGAATGAACGTGAGTGTTCTATAAGGATAAATTCCAAAGCAAAGGACAAGCAGTTTCTACACTGCCCATTTTGGTCGCTTTCATTAGATGGCACTGTGGTTCTTTTTTGGAAATCGGGTCATCCGTCTTCTCCACACTTTCGCAAGAGTTCAATAGCCTTATTCAGTTTAGCTATCGGCGTAAACTGACAGAATTGTCTCAACCTAACCTACACCCAGTTATAGGTTGTCGTCGAATGTGCACACAAAGTTCTCGACGTCTGGATGCAAGTGGAGATGAACTTTGGACTGTCTGCTATGGGCTAAATTGATGTTCAGATGTCCGGTAACCATCCATCAAGTCACATTTTCTACGATGGACGGAAACAAGGAGTTGAGCATTCACCAACTTTAACCATTTAATGAATCACTTTTCACATTCTCCGTCCAGTAGCTAGGACGTGTGGATTCTGTGACATCTGTGGCGAAGAATATTTCGTAAGTAGGGTATTTTAGAGAACCGGACACTGTGGATGGGGGGTGAATACTACGAAAGACCAGCCAGCAGTTCAGTTAATTTCTCCCCACCCCAAAAGGCTATGGAGCAATGCGCCATTGATGAAACAAATGCAAGGCGTTTCCCCAATTGTATGGAGTGAAGTTTTGGATATTGGAGTACTGGATGCCACTAAAAAACAAGCTTGCGAATTGAGGGTCTATTAACCAGAAGTTGTGTATTTGAGACACGGACCAAGCAATCGAAACGACGAATACGGTAACAGATGGAATAGCACACAGAAAAGGCGTATCATTACCAAAGGCTTTTTGACACTCAAAGCATTCTAAATAAAACAGACTCACGTTTCTAGTACAACATCGGGACTGGCATCCCCACTGTTTGTAACCGGTGTTTCCTGAGTAAAACAAAGTGTGGAACAAAACGTTTGAAATCTAGGACCCCAAAGTGGTTTCAGTGGAACATTAGGGAACGTCAAGAAGTGGGCAATGTAAAACTGCACTTCACACGATAAAAATCAGTAACAGATATGGGGACCCTCAGTCTAACAATGCATGTGCGTAATCCAGATGCACAGGTTTCATCGAACTAGTTTCGACGGCTCAAGACTGTAGCAACAGTGGATCTTTGCCATGATTGTCCACGCAACACACTACTCGTAAGGTTGCAAATGAGCGTATTTCGACAACTAAACCTGTTAGAAACAGCCACACTCGTTTTAAACGGGGTCCATGATTCAACGGTTTAGCGGTATACAAAACTCCCCGTATTATTTTGGAATCCCGGTTTTTGAGAGGATTCCACCAAAACAGCAGAACATGTGACATATGAGCCTTATGACCGAGAATCGACATCTTCGGGATTTGGTCCCAAAAATATTCTGAAAAACCTTTCGCACTAATAAAGAGGGACTTTGTTTCAACTTCAGCGGACATGATGAGATCCGTCCAGTCCATCCACTCAGGATTCGGTTTGGGCTAAACTCAGACGGAATCCTAAGGGGCAGAGTAGAAAGAACGAAGAAACGTGTGAAAGAAATAAAGAAGCCGCCAATGCGTACTAATAGCGCTGTAACCGAGATGACATCAATGCTGTAAACCAGTACCATAAATTTGTTATAAGGGATTTTGGCCTCGCGAACAAAGAGCTAAAGCGACCATGTCATTGTGGCTTTGGACTGAACAATTGAGGGGTGATTCAAATCCATTGATTCATCAACCCCAATACTGTGGTCCCAGGTTACGCGTATCCTATGTGCAACACGTCTGTTACTCTAGAATTGTGTTGGTCACATGAGATTATCCACCTGCTGAATCAGTAGTTGACTGTCTCCAGCATCTACGAGAATCCTACTGCACAAAAGACGTCGTTCAGCACCTAAAAGTATGCATTTCTCGCATCGTTACAGAGCTGCTCTACAGACATCTGAAAGCAAACGCCAAGTCGGAGGATTAAGCTGGGCAAAGGAGCCAGGCCTTACTCTTCAGGAATGAAATCCTTTTGGTGTATAGCAGCCGTTTCGGAAAAGCCTAGTAAAAAGTCAGCGGATTTATTGCTGGGAATAGTTTAACCTTTGGTAAGAAAGCTTCATCACACGAAGCGAGTAGGGTACCAGGTCGACCGAATTTTAGGGGAAACCAATCAGGGAAATCTTTGAACAGTACACACTAGTCGTGGTGAACGTTAGTCAAAAGGCCTCATTGGTTAGTGCAGGTGATCAAGCCCTAATTTGGGCCGAGTTTCGCCCTTGTCCTTCGGTTTGGAGAAGTTTAATTAATGATTTATCTTAGGTGTTACCTGTAATTGCCGTTGGTCTATGTGTTTGATGAGTGCTACTAAAATTAGGTTAGGAGGGAGAGAGTTGCGCAGATTTTGCTCGGCTTCGGCTGTGTGCTTCAGATTTAAAACACTTCTATCGATGAGTCCTCTTCACTGATAACTGCAATTGTTGATCTAAGACCTCTCTCTACAAGCCCGTCAGTTCTCCACCATCTATTCCACTCAAACCTAAATGATTGGCGATTTCCACGCCTCAGCAATATCGTAGTCGCGTGAATCGTGGTCACCACCTAACAACTCAATATCCTCTGAATCTATTTTGTGTTCCGTGTCTAGTACATGCCCCGTAATTGCTTGGTCTGTGAATGTCGTCTCATATTCATCTGTTTCTTTGTGGCCTGTGGGTCTTTATTTTTGTGCCCACCGATTCTAGTGTGAAGTTACCTCATCGTCTGTCCTACGTGGGTCTTCGTGCTAAGTGCAATGCCTCCTTCCTGGATCCTTCCTTTCATGTTGGCCGCATTCAAGAATCTTCGAGGGAATTCGGAAACAACAGCTGTCCGATGCTTCATGGGTCTGGCTGCGGGTACCAGTAACCATTTTTACTTACGCATAGTCTAGGTAGCTGGATATCCACAACCTAAAAGTATATTTTTACTTAGATCTGGGCTGCGGTTCGACCTCTCATTTCACTAAACATTGATGAGGTGCTACTAACAAACACTGGCCTAGGGTGGGCCGACAACTAGTTTAAAGTGATACCAGTCTCTTCTGACTACTGATACACGACAGATTTTAGTTTTCCGCTAGTCTCATACGTCAGACAGTCCAACAAGGTTAGGGAATCCCAAGCTGACTCAATCTCCATAATAAGTTCGATGTGAGGCTTCCAGTGACTAGGTTAAGCGTACAATTCGCCCGCCATATCCCATCTGATGACAGCAGAAGTGTCAGTTACACAACACAAAAATATTTCTGATGGATAATCCTCCCAAAATCGGGGATATTGGATCTCTTCTTAAGCGTCAACAACAGAGTTGAAAATCAAAGTAAGATTCCGGAGTGTTTTCGCTTTTTTTGAGCTGTAAATTTGTGCCCATTTTGATAGCGTTGCTTGCCAGTAGCAACTGCTTGGCTAGTTACAAAGCCCATTTTCGACATATTCGCGTATGATGGGTTGACATCGAAACTTACGGGCATATAGTTTGGTTCCAAGGGGCAAACAACGTCTTCGCTGGCAACATACGGTGCAATTTTAACATATACCTCCGATTTACAGGGAACCAGGTTCAGAATAACCACCGAGAACGTGGACGGAAAATCTATGGCGTCCCCTAACGTTCTTGTATGGACGTCTGCCCCGCGGATGTTTTGGCAGCCTGTAAAGCTGTGGTGAAATCGTACTTACTTCTAGGAAAGAATCGATATTAATCAACTTATCCGGAGTGGTTTACCGCAGATCGCAAATACCTATTTACATCAACTCTGCCCGTCAACATTAGTCTATCGGTTAAATTCACCAGCTGCGGCTGGCCACCCTTGTTCGTTGCGGCTTTGGGCAAACCCGTATTGTTATTTGTAATCACCATATTATTCACTTAGATCTAGCCCTCTCCATTGTTTCGGTGCAATTTTCAAAGCTTCTGGCCCTCGGAACTTTGAGACTGAACTCGGAGTTACTTCGCTCCCAGTGAGGGATTTTTGTAGCACAGATTCAACACCAAAAATTATTTCTTCCGCTCGCATCATCTTGCGCTAAAATTCAATCCTTTCAGTCAATGGCAACTTAGCGACAAATTTACAATATTCGGATAACCGGTATATGGTTTTCGTTTCCATGTACGGGTTCATTGGAACACGGAATTGTGGGAATTTTGTGTCTATCTTTGCGATATTACTTGCATTTTTGCGTTGATTAATTGAAATCTGCGGTCCGGTGATCGTGGTTGAGCCAACATGCATGGTGGCATCGTTTAGTTCAAGGCACAGTTCCAGGACTGCAAGGTGATCTCGCACCGGGAAAATTAGAACAGAAAGCTGTCCATCAGAATGTAGAGGGATGGATGATTCAATTAGGTTCGCCCAGGTTTTGAACCTCAATGCCTTCTAAGTTTATTCATTTATTTCCAGATCCTTATCAAGAGCTCAATTAGAAGTCGGATTGAAGGTCAGAACTGATCGATGAGGTAAACAAGATGAGAGAGGTTTTTGATTAGGAAGTCTTAATTAATTGCAAGCTTAGACGAACACGCGACCGAGAAAACAATCGCAATTTCCAATTCGAGTGGTATACTTGAAGGCGGAATGGCTATACGCACACACAAGATGAACTAGTGGTGTTAACTTCATTCTTCCGCAGTTGAGAAACAGCAATCGATTTGTTGCACGATACACCGGGTGTATTTCGCTCATCGGGTCAATGTCAAATAAATAAATAAATAAATAAATAAATAAAACAGACAAAAATATTTACTATCGGGATGTTGAAAGCAAGTTAATCACCTAGGGAGTGCTAACCGACTTCTTGTGTATGCACACCTCTGGTTTTCATCTTCAGGAAACGATACAACCCTACCATTCGTGATGCTGTACAAGGTGTCAAATGCAGTTGCCGGATCGACGTAATGCCTAGTTTCAAGTAAATGAACGTCGATAAAGCCAGTATCGATCATGCAATTGCCTTTGAATTCGAAGTTGGGTGTGGTGGCGGGGGTTGGTTCATTTACTATTGTATCCAAATAGGGATATCTCTTAGTCCTGCCAACGTCCGTGGCCAAGCACTCACACGTAAGACGATAAACGAGATCGGACATGGTGTAGTGAAGTAGTGCAACTTTGACCACAAGAGTCAGGATGCGGTGGCAGCTGTAGATAACTACAGGTTAGCAGCGTAGTAGGTGCATTTAATAGCTGAGGGTAGCAACTGCTTCGCGAGCTCACTCGTGCTGTCTCCTGTGAATTTCAAACTCAGGAAACCTGCTTTTGGGACTCAACATATCCGCAACATCTTCAGCCAAAGCATGTTGTATTTCTGGTTCCCTCCAGACATTTGAGTTTAACGCTGATGTCCTCTATTTTTGTTGCTGTCACGTAACGTTTTAATTAAACGCCTTTTGTAGCACATCAGCACCAAACTGGATAAATGGACTTATTGCACCAGTGAACTGACCGACGAAGTGTACTATTGTTCCGTTAAGTCAGTTGGATACCTAGAAAGCCAGTAGTGTGCGTGCTAAACTGCTACTTCGATATTTGGATGAGCGGTGTTCAGTGCCTGGAACAGTTTTATTGTTTCTTACACTTAATGCGTAACCCCTGCCTTTTGCAGAATTTAGCCGCCCCAGTGAGGCCTTCCACCCACATTTTTATGCGAGCCATTAATACACCTGCTAGGATAAATGGACGTATGCTTCCAATAGCGGCAACGTCAATACGTTTGTAAGCATAGCCTTGAAAGACGAAATTGGCATTCTCTGTGTAAAACAGGGATATATGTTTCAGTTCGGTAGCCGGTTTCCCAAGGTTGATGCCATTAGTGCGGACGGAATCGCACAAGAATTCCACAGTTTCATTCGTTCAACCCCGTGTACAGAACTACGAGCGGTTAGCTGTTGCGGTTGTCTGAATCCAATGCTATCAGCTGTGTCAAATCTGCTTTCCTGGTCTACATCGGCTGCTCGCATGGCTGCTTGATAACGCTGTCAGTTTAACTGTTATTCTCCAGGATCCTGCCCTCCTTTGTATACGCTCTGACACAGTTAATTTGTCGACCCTGAACCGAAGGTATTCGTTGGAATTGGCTGGCAACGTTTTATTGCTGTCCTTACCTTACTTTTGGATTTTGCGTCCATATTCACATGTGCTTTGGAGCGTCACAATCGAGAGGTATTAGTCCTAGCTTTCTTAGTGTATAGTTAGTCTCACAATTGGTGGATGAATCTCGTGTTCGACAATCTCGGCCTTCAGATTTTTGCGTCATCCATCCTCAAACATCCGACGTATTTACAAACCACCTATTACCAAACCGGAAGCCCCCAGAAGCATGCACACAGGCGGAACCCAGAAGTCAGAGTTCTAACACCGTCCGACTGGTAACTAGCAACCTAAAGAGAATTTCTATCTTTGTTGTGACCACTTACCTGCAGCAGAGTAAGAATGCTCAGAAGTCCCCATTTCACCCTTAGAAAGACCTCCTTATGAGTCGGGGCAACCTGAGTTTCTCTCCTCATTTGAGCAGTTTGCACCAAAGTCAGATGTCCGGCCTTGTATTCAGTCAGGCTAAGACCATCACCTGTGCCACAAAACCTTATTATGAGATTCATAGCAACACGTATCCATCCGCATTGGGTGCATCGCATTGTGTGAAATTTCGGAGACGAAGCTTGTCGATTTTCTAGCTAGCAAGCGTTTCTTTCAGAAGTCATTCACACGCTCTGTGACCGTTTCATATAGTTTTGATCTACCCTGGGGAACACGATCCACAGTCAGCTTGTGCACTCGTATCGAAAATTACCGTAATTGTTTCCTCTCTTATATGGCCCGATATATCGTTGATAGTACATTGTTGACGAACCATCGGTAATTGAGGATTTCTCTTGTTTTAACTATGATTATCTAAGACTACTGAAAATGTGTGTGCTGACTGTTCACCCCCAGCACAGAAACCCTTCCTTGAGTGGACTTCAACTGGTTGCAATGTGTACGCATCGGAATACACAAGTTGACGTATACTATCAGGTTAGACAATTGTAGTAATTCAGTGGTGGTGACCACTTGTTCACCCAAATGAGTTAAGTGAAATTCGTCTGAAAAGCTACACCTTAACTCTACGCAAGCACTTATGAGAACCAACAATGTGTGGCGGTGAACTGCGGAACGAACACAAAGCATGAGACAATCCCTGTCCAATCAACTTCACACTAGCAATACGCGACAGTCAAGCATGAGGTTCCCAGCTTTTACCAGTTTATGACTGATTGCATAAAGTACCACCTAACATAGGAGCAACGTACGTAGAAATCTAGCGGAAAATATTGTGGGTTTGTTGACAGTCAACTCTAATCAGGGGAGAAACGGTCAATATGCCAAATAAAACAGACATTCTCATGAATTGGAAAGCCAGAACAATAGAGTAATCATTAGAATAGCGACCCAAATTAGCGTTAGTGCTCGCGCAGACATCCAGATATACAGAACATTCATATGAGGCGCGAACTGCCATCATTGTCGATATCAACATGAAGCTAAGTTCGCCGACGGTTGTTCAGCGATCGTATACGAAAGTACTGGGATAGACAACCGACATTGCTGTTTTATTGCTATTCTGTACGACTGTACTAACCAACCAACTGTCTAGTAGAATACCGGGGTCGGTGATTCACTGGCGAGTGAGGCAGCTGCAAGCCATTTAGCCGAGAAGTACTGGTTCGAAAGCATTACCAGCGTCAAATCGGCTGCTTGAGCTGCATGGCATACATTCAAGCAGCAGGTGGCTGCTTGTGCGCGCGGTAGTTTGTACTGCTCCTTCCAAACAGCTCGCATGCACGATCAGCTGGCTCCTCAAACGATTTCCAAAGCGGCGGCTTATTTGATCAGACTACTATGGGTACATAAATAACGTGAATATTTTCAAACGACATCTAAGTCTGAACGGCTGATCGGGCTTCTGGAAGAACGACCTTCTGATGGGCTATTTATGATGTTTGTTAACTGCTCAGAGAACGATAGGGTTTTGAGTTGTTTTCACCTACTGCTCACGTCGCGGCAGGTTTCATTTAAGCGTGCAAAATTTCCCAAACCACACAGGGTCATTGTAAAAGTGTCACAACCTAATAGATATTCAGAAACGTAAAGAACTGTGGTGAAGTTCATTCACCTGTCTAGCTGGAGGTTGTCACAAATTGAAATAACATGTATCAAAATGAATAACCTCCCTCCATGCTTTTCCGTTCTGGTTAGGTCCCAGGCATTACGACATGTGTTTGCATATCTTGAAGATTACGAATCGAAGTGTTCACATAGGACAACTTCTGACCATTAGGATGGGGCTTACCCGCACCTGTTCCTATAGAAACTGGAACATCGCTCTGCTACGTGCGATCAAAATATTCAGCGAAGCTTAGGTAGTCGTCATTCCGTGAATACATGTTTTACTATGCATCTCCGTGTTAGATACTTCCATACTGATAATAATAATCGTTCAGTTGTAACACACTGTCGGTGCCTAGCTGCCATGCCACCCGAAGGAAACACGAGGGTTGAGATAACGTGAAGCTGCCCAAACCTAGACAGGAGCAGTCGAGGTGCTAAGGTTGGGTTCGAACCTTGACCACTGAACTATCTTGAGCTCCCGAGATGGGTGCGACTTCCACATCGCACTTGTATCAGACATTACGCTGGTACATGGTCAACCTCGTAATATTACACAAGGAGGCAGGCAGAATGATGGCTTTGTTGACATGCAATCTCGCCACCGAAAAAAGCTTGCATCAGGACCCACTTTCGGTGGCCAGGTAACAAAAATCAGCACAATAGTCCTTGTATTTGTGCATTGGGTGAATGGTCTTCACACTGACGCATAAATCAAACTGGACTGCTGCATGCAAGAATTTTTCAACAGTTCGTCATGTACATACACAAACAGTAAGGCCGTCCGAAAACCGTAGAATGCAAACTTAGACTGGATCAGACCGGATCCGTCTCATCTGGTGAATCAGAATATTCCCATCAAATGAACGTCTGTCAAATCGGTACTCCTGCTGCACACCATCACGCTTCACGAAACGCCTTTCCATGTGTGCTGATCAGGCGACCGTTGCGTTAGTCTCTACTTAAGCGGGCGAGCCGGTGCGTATACTAAGGATGCTGGTCGGTGTTGAATGATGAGAAAAAGCTAATTACCAGCTAAATACGGGCTGGTAACTTGTCAGCAAATTCCGCCAGCTTTTGTGAGCTGAGCATTGCAAGTCATTTCACAAGCTGCCCAATTAAAATAGCTAAGCAGCACAGTAACGTTCATCGAGAACAAGTGTTGGTCTATTGAAGTTGACGCATTCAAGTTGCGCCGTTTGAGTGCATCCCATGAAGAAGTGAGAGTAGTCACGTTTGGATATCATCCAGTCCATCTATCTCCACACTTCACACCCGTCCATGACACCGACTGCCACCTTGGCCAGTTTGAAACATACAATGGATAACGGACTCAGAACCAACCGAAAATTGCACCAACTTATTTGAGTTAAAAAAAACTGCACCAGAAGGATGTGATCGTTGTTAGCAGCGCATGTCCAACAATGGATGACATAAGTGCTGGTCGATCAAGCATTGTCGCTCTATATTGATTGGCAGGTAACGGTCGCATCTCTCAATCAATCGATAATGCCCGATGGATCAGTGCACATGATCTTAACACTGAGCAACACGGTGTGTGAAATGTTTCAGAGGACAAGAACACCGTAGTTAAATGTTACTTATCATGATTCACGCTTGCGATCATCACACTAGCAAGACCGAATTAGTGGCACTTACATCACGGCCATAGTCCGCCTGAGCAGTACTTGCGTGACACGGATGGTTGAGATGACACGCGCCGTAGCTGAAAGCATAGAAACATGCTAGTGCTGGGGGAATATTCATGCGTATTTACTCAATCTGTCCATGTCAGTCGACATGCATACTATCTACGTCTTTGGACATGCAAAATCTGATCAACATCCATTATTCACCTGTTTCATCGCTGTCCGGTTTCGCACTGTCACAGCACAAATTGAATTTGACACGTGTTGTTTTTCATGACCCGCAGGCATCTTTCAAACTATTTTATTGTCGTTATTTGGACTAATCCTCAAAGTTCTTATACGGTTGAACAACAGAACACATATGGACAGCCCCGAAAACGTTATACTGATACGTTTTCTATCGGTGGATTTACTTGGTCTTGCATGTTGCAGTGGTTAGAGCTGCCACCGTTTCATCCGCCGATGATCTGTGAAGGTAGAAGTGGATAGCTACGCAGCAGCTTACCTGTCAAGGGTCGAGTTTACAATGCTACGGTGCGCTGAGGACGTCAGAACATTTCAGTGTCTGACAATCGGCGTCTTCGGACTGTTGACTGAGTCTGGTGAGAACACCGAAGCAGTGATGCTGAAGTACGTCAAATGGGCTTCAGAAGAAATAACTCACACGTGACAAACTGACCACACTCCATAGGTTGTGCTGGCTTGGTCACGTACCCCATATGCCGGTAGACTGACTTCCTCGAACAGCCAATTTCGTACAACCACGTGAAGGGTGGAAACGGGTCAGGGGAGATTAAGCAGTGACGTGGCAGCGAATTATGAAAGTCATTACGAGCAAACTCAGCTGCGCTGGTCATTGCAGTGTCCCTGGATGAGGACTCCGCGGCGGTACACATCAATGGTTAAAGACATTGACAGACATGGCCTAGTCACGCGCATGCAGCGAAGCTGTTACCTTCAGTGCATAGCTGCCCCTCTCGATCTCCCCTAGGAATAGTCCACTGAAACCCTTGTATTCAACCATACATACTGGCTACCTTTTGCAATCTTCGTTGTTGCTTCGTCTGCATCTTGTCCCAGAGTTACACATTACAGCATCCCGTATATCAAGTGAGAGATAGGCTGTTTCGGTGCCGATCCTGCAGAAATGCGACCACTCTCTAAAACGACCGGAATTACCAAGTTTTGTGGTAGCCACTGGGGATTAAGAATGCGCAATCAACTTGTTCGTCCTTCAAGCATATAAATGCACGAGTGATCCCAATTATTTTTGGCAAATGTGAGCAAAGGGGATCAAACATTCATGATTCGTGTCACAAAACAGCGATCTGATTAGGTGGAGTCGGGTTTGGGTTTTTGTCTAACAGTGTATCCGAAGTAAGGTAGGCGACCCTGGCTCAAAAGCAGCGCTCACTCACATAAACAAAAGGCCTCAGGAGCATTGTGAAAATGAACTGATTCAGGCTGATTCGATAGAACTTTACAGTAAAACAGCTAGGGAGGCTTGTGAGATCTACATAGCTAAATTTGTTTGTGAATGGGTCAATGGATCAAAAAGATTGAGGTCATAAGCAAGGAAATTCAACTTTTGAAAGGAAACCAGGCAACGTTCCAAAACTTCCAATCACTGTTTAGAGGATTTAATGTTCACATGGGTTGGTGTTCCGCATGAAAACCACTAACCCAATCCTCATAAGGATAGATGGGTGTGACTCAGTAAGGCAGAGATGCCGGTTTTACAATTTGAGCAAAAACCGATTATAGCACACAACAACGACCTCAGATGCTGAGGAAGTTATTTGTAAACAACCTTGTGCGGCTGACTAACAACGGTTTCATGATGAGACCAACGACTTCAACACTTAAGGCAACAGCGGCTTTGTTTACAGGCCCTAACACTGTCTGCTTACCGGAAGGGACTTCCCAAAATAGGTACGGATATTCTACCCAAAAACTGAGAACAGACTGAATCAGAATGCGAAATTAGGGAGCCACGGGATTAGTAAAAAGCGTGGTTTCAAACCTCATACAGCTTGAAACAACAGAATATCCAAACCCAGATTCAAATCTGATTGAGTCCAACCAGATCGAAATGGACCGAATCGGTCGCAAATCCGATATCTCAGTGACAGTCACACTGCGGTAAAGAAAGGAGTAAATCGTGTCGAAAAAAGATAAAGTGGTGGCAGCTCACGAATGAACAGTTAACAGGTGTCTATGAGTGGAGTGACTTCCCATGCTAATGATTGCATCACACTTCACGTGCGTCAGGAAACTAAAATCAAGCGGATGAAGGGGAACGCAGTGAAAGAGTGAGAGGGCTTTGTTCTGGTGCACACGCATTTCACTTCAAATAATCACCCAACCCATGCCCGAACTGAAGCGGTGCGAACCAACCTATGCTGGGTTACATCACAGCATAATTGGTGTTGACTGAGCACGAAACAGACGAAGTCAACAGTTCCAAACTTACGCATCCCAGACAGGAAATCACAGCGATAGTGTTGAGGAAAATTGGGAGAGAAGGTCGCCCTCTGTACTCCTCCCATGTTCTACCAGTCGGCAGTAAAAAAAATACCGTAGACACCAGTCTGCAGTGCATTTGCATAAATGAATACACAACAAATCTGCAACTTGCAATCTCTAGTATTGCTGGGAATGATCAACGCTACTTCGTCTACAGCCTATCATCATCATTCCAGCCCATATGGTGCAGCAATGTAACTATTTCAATGATAACAGATGCCGCCTGCAAAACGCATGAATGTTTGAAGAAGGAAAAAGCCATGAAGGAACCACTTGGTGCGGCGCACGGTTACATGACCAGCAAAACCACTAAACGTACAATATATCTGATGGATAGAGGCTTCAGTTTTTATCATAAACAAGCAACCGCCCCGAAGAAAGGAGAGCACCAGACCTCTCTGCGGGGGGAGGAGGTCACATTAAATGGTGGCTGGCGAGGTAACTCTGGCAATCTTTAATCTAAGGGATCAAGCTTGCGAAGTCACTGCGTATCGTTAAAGATAGACTCAGTACCAGGAAGAGCCACAAACAACACCACATCCATTTATTCTGTACTTTTCGGAACAGCTAAGATTTTGCAAACGAAGTCTATGAAGGTGGCGCAGTCCGAGCAAAAACCTCAAACGTCACCTCTCTACTATCGTTCAGCTGTAACATACCTGCAGTGCCCAGCTGCCATGCACCCCGAATGAGGCACGGGGGCCCAAGCCTAGACAGGGGAAGTCGAGATGCAGAGGTCGGGTTCGAACCACGGACCTTCCGGTCAGTAAATTCGCGCTCTAACCACTGATCCATCTCGCTCCCGCCTCTTTACTATAGGTCACGACAAATCATGGACAGGCAGTACCATTCTTTGCCACCTCCCAGTAAAACTCCACAGATCCGATGGTCAGTTGAAATACACGTTGACAGTGTAACTGTGTCATCCACCATCATCTACACACACTCACAAAATCAAGCGCTGCTTTGTTGGAAATATTTATTGGATCGGGCAAAAATTCAACTGAATCATGTGGATAGGATGTTGAATGCAGGCTTCATCCGGAAAGCAGATGATAACAAGTAGGATTTCTGAAATTTGCGCTACCCTTGCTTGTTCGCACACATGCATGACGTCTCGTACACTAATTCTGCTTAACTTGCGTGATACACGAGTGGCAAAGCAGGGAAACGTACGCCAGAAACGTAATAACTCCAGTGGTTGGACAATGCCAGAAGCCAAAACACCCTTCGAATGGTGTGTAAAGTGAGAAAGGAAATAAATTCACGGCAAAACAAATGAGAGAAGCCATATGGTTGCAGCCTCCCTTAGGTGGATTAATTGTTGGAGCACCGGTCAGCTCAAAACGGAGTATTTCACTGGATAACCCTACAGCTTAAACAGGATGACAAAGCGAAACCGTACCGATACTCTGTATAGCTTTCACACGACGGGATCATCAAGGACGGGTAATGCACCTGAGCACAACACCCGAGTACCGGAGACACCAATACGAGACTAACATGATATCCAAGCGTTAGTGCGTGATAGCTTAGAGCAAGAAGGTGACTGAGAGGGTAACAAACCAAACGAAGGCAGGTGTTGATTGGAACGGTGAGTCGAATAAGACCAAAGTTTGGCTTAATGATAGCTGTTGGATTCAGAGAGCTAACTACTAAGACAGGGCAGCCTACTGTGAAAATAGCAGTACCGATCGCTCACCATGCATCTCTGGCAGTTCACATCCATTGACAAACGACGCACCCTAGGGAATTTTGATAATTGCACACCAGCTGATGAGCAAGTGCAGCCGAACACACACCTACATGATGGTCCCAAAAAGAGTGAAGCCGACAGTGGGCAGTCAAACAGCTGAGTATTTTTTTCTCAATTGCGCCTGTTTATTAGGTTTCTATACGTTTCCCGACTTACAGTCATCATCTTGCAGTAGCGTCGGGCTTCCGAGCAGCTACACTGGCTGGAATTCAGTTCCTTAAGGTTTAATCATGCCAAGAAGGCCTAGGGTAGCAATTCGACGACAAATGGCGAGTTCACGTACTGCCTGAAATCGTATGATGAATCGGTCTCGTGATAAAGTCCTACGGTTCACTGCGACATGGGCTTGAAGGCAGTATGGCGTTTCCCCGAATGACTAGCAGTTGCATGTTCATGGATGCAGCGATGGTGCCTTTCCCCAAGGAAGGATGGATTAAAAAATGTCGATCACAGAAACCGCACATTCCGAGTTCCTAAAGATTGATCATAACAACCGGCGGATCATTCGATACCGTCGAGATATAAATAAACACGAGCTCGATGCGGTCTAAGTGCATTTGTTGTGGGTAACAGCACCAAGAATCAGGCATTTGTGCCTTACTCTGCACCCTCGGGCCAGGCTGCCCCGACTGAGGGTTGGGATTCACTGCACAGATAATGGTAAGCGACTTATTCAGTTATGTGCTGAACATCATTAGAAACATTCACCATGTTATCTGGAGGCCATCAACTGCAAACAAGCCCTGGATTGACTTGACAACGTAGCAATCAGCTACCGGTAGAGAGCGTCAATACAAGATTGTCGCTCATTTTGGAGGACACAACTTGATTTTGACGACGGCATTGTGCCAGCATGCATACCAATTCCTCAGAAATACTTCGGTTGACGCAGGGCCCTTCAATTCAGTATTTGAAAAGTGTCTTTATCGTAGAGCAATACCAAGCTGTTTCGTTTGAAAAACTTTCAGAACTAAACGGATAAGATGATAACAATGATGATCTGGAGGACGATTGAAAAAGGCGAAAGAAACGGTCCGTCCGATGTCAGCTGCACACCCCAGTGAACATTGGATGTTGTTCCGATCAGCATTTCTGCCAAGAAAACTGTGGTAGCAAAAAATGACTATAAGGGACACACAGGTCTTCAAAGACCGAACAGTGGAGAGCCTAGGGATTGACAGAGTCCTGGTAGACAGCGAAGCTCGGGAAATGGAAACAGCTTTTGCAACGAGAAACAATCGCACCCTATTCCAGCTAATCCAAGCAGCCAGTAAGACGATGACGGATTTTAGCGAAGCGATCTCCGAAAAGGATGGGACCTCAATTCACTCACAGAGACGTCATCTTGGGCGATGGATTGGGTACATTGAAAAACAGTTCAATTGGCCCTCATCAACCTGACCTCCAACAGGATCACATGGACACAAATGGAACATTGACCTCAGTCCTGCGTGGAACTTCATCGCTTCAGAGCAATAAAGCGCTTGGTCCAGAGGGTGGATATCCCCGACTGACCAAAGGAAATGGCGAATCCTTTGTAGCTGGCCTGATGACTTTACTCCAAAATGTATTGAGTAAAGATAGAATACCGACAGGATGGAACGCTTTGACGATAATTCCTACATTCAAGATGGGTGTAAGGACATAGTGGGAAAACCATCAGACCACTAGTCTGTGGCCACAGCTTCCAAGGTGCTCTCGCACGCAGGTTGGTTCATCATCGGGAGAGTCAATGTAGGTTTTGCCCTGCCCGAGATTGTATCGATCAGCTCTTCACTTTTCAGGAACTATGCCATTTCTTCCAACGACCAATAATGGTTATTTTTCTTGATCTGAGAGCTGCTTTTGAACTCCTTGACCGTCGGGAACTATGGCAGTGTCTGGTGATGAAAAGTATCCCTGCTACCATCAGCTTGGTTGTCAAGAGCTAAATGTACACTGCTGCGGATCGATCTGTATTTTATGGAAAAGAAACGTGGCTGCTGTGTGCGGATCTTCACAAACCATCAGGGCCTCCGAAATATTGCGCAGGTTTGGTGGAGACATCCGATCAGTAGTTTTGAGGTAAGTCAGACAATTTTCGGGAAAGCCAACTCTCCCTCCACTGATTACACTGGTTAGGACATGTAAGTTTGCCTCACAAAGCCACCTCAACCAGCCATTTATAAGATGGAGACTACCTAAGGGCGGTGATGAGAGCCCTTACCAGCCAACTCAGTCGCCTTCGTAACTGCCGTCTCCCCAGAGGCGGACGCCGGGACGATACACATATGTCTCTGTCACACAACCAGTGGCGACCTTGTACAACAGCTATTGCCTTCAGTATTTAACTCTCACCCTTCCTGCCATGTCGGATCCACGGAACAAAGTAAGTTTAGTGGACTGATTGGGCCATTGTCTCCAGCGCGCGACTGTCATTCGTTCATTGCGAAACGTTCTGTTATTCCTAGAAAACTATTTTACACGGTACTGCACGCGGATATGTTGCGAACAGGTCGTTAACAAGCAATGTCCTGTCGGCGTAAATGCTGCTACTGGACCTGTTGCCAATAAGCACGTTTTTCAGCATACCAAGTGCGAAACGTAGCTTGATTTTTTGGTAACCCAAGTACCGTAACGTGAGGAATACTTAAGCCAACCTTTCTCCGAGAGGGAGAAGGCTGTGAAGGTGATAAAGCGAGATTGGATAGCAGGAGACTCAAGGGGCGATACAGATGTGGTAACTACAGCTGATCGTTGTGATCAACTAAAATAGTTGTCCCGTCTAGTAAAATGCCTGTTCGATTTATCGCCCCAGAAAATTCAAAGAGCTATCATTGGGTTATTGTGGATGGCATCAATCAAATGCACTTTTCCCAGCACCATGCATTCGGAAGCTGTAGCTTTTGAGCGGGTGATTTGAGCACGTCGACTGCTGATGAATTCATAATGCTATCAGAATACATTTGTTTGTGAAAACAGTCATCCTTCCCCTAAATCAGCGTTGGCTGTCCGTGTAGAATTGAGTAGGAAGCTTGTTTGCCTAGAATATGACTTGAAAAAACCTCTGTGATTGCACTGTATGCCGTCACAATGGAAACTGGCAAACAACAGCTGACCAAGTTGGTTGAAAACACGTAATCATTGAAAAAGACCGAACAAATATTCATTGTGAAAAGCACGCACCAAGGCTTTTGTGGATTCTCTCTTTAATTGTACAGTAAAACAGTTATTTAACTACCGCGTTTACAAACAGGTATTTAGCAGAAAAAAACTTCAGTGAAGTCAACAGACTTCGTGTAAAGTTTCAAAACAGACTCCACTTTTCGAACGCTGGAATGTCACTCTTTTCCTTGGTGACGTCATCTATCCTATTAGGCTTCATTTTTTGTGTTTAGTTCACCCAGTACAGGCCACCATGGGGGAAAGTAGTATTTGGAATAACTTCCTTTTCACCTGGTAGGGAATGTTGTTATGTATTATTCAGGGGAAAACCCTCCTGTCGGAGGGATCTTTGTTGAGGAGTATGAAATTTACCGGGGGAGGAATGACCCTTGCCACGGGTAGCCAAGGGGATAATGACTTGATAGGAGGATCACTATCTTAATAAATAATCTTTAAGGATACTCGATACATTTCAGCCGACACATCCAGCCTTCTAATGAGCCGTCAAGAGTAACCGATGGGTGGTGAGAAATACTTGCGTAAGTAAAGGAAAGAAGAAAGTTGGTGAACAGAAAGGCGCGCTTACTGGTAGAATAAATAATTTTTCGAGACAAATTAACAACAGAAGACGCTAAAGTCATCAGATAACTTGAAGAGTGGACTTACCGACATCGACGAAGCTGAAACATACCAAAAACAAGCTATTAGCTTTCTCTGGAACAGGTATACGATGCTAAATTATCACGGGTTTATAGAAACCAATTGAAGCATGCGGTAGCAATGGTTAGAATGCAACACGACCTCAGACAAAGCACTACAAGGGAGTCGCATCACATAGATAAATTCCAACAAATTACCAATAGATAAATTCGTTCGACTCGAAGGCTGATAGACAGCTCATTTTGTAATGTAGGGAAATATCTTGTCAAAACTAAAGGAACCGTATGCAAACTAATATTCCAAGCCATCGGGACAATCTCCCGTTTAAGCCGCCTTAGCATGCGGTGGAGAACAGATCAATGAGAAGATTCTTCACATCTCATTCGAAAGTATATTTTGTGTTTTTTTCATGAAGGAAACTACTCACAAGGTTGCTGAAAACTCTTCGACAGCCCACGACCGGTTTCGCCCTTCTTGGGCTCATCAGGTAGGCGCAGTCCCCGAGTTTCCGTCAACCTTATGTTCTACTTGTTCTACTATTTTGTGTTGTTCTTCTGCTTATATTTCTAAAAGAAGTCTTACCATTTTCTAAAACATTCACTATGCGATGCAATAACTGAAGTCTAAGGACGTGTCAGATAGATCCTTCCGTACACGCTGCTCAACCATGCAATAGGTGATACAATTTTAGATAACAGAGAACAAGCGCTTCACTAGCGACCAACAGAATCGACATGTGAACAATAAGTCCAAACCCTCCGGATCTTCACAGCGCACGGATACCAGCGTGCACCCACCGATGCAGCAAGGTGAGTGGCGACCAGCAAGGATAAGTGAACTCGCGGGGATGTGAAGCTTCTGACAGCAGAGGGAGACAGTGAAGTCGGAGAAGCGGTGCGTTGGTCGATGGGTTGCCCGTTGAGTCACTCGCGGAGTCTGACAATTTTGCTGTTATGTGTACCAGGGAACGCTCATGAGGTCTTCTGTTTTTCAACTTATCCGCTTTCTTTTAACTTGGAATATTCAAATTCGGAGAAGTCCACGCCTAAAGCGGCCGTCCACGGAATACACGCACAATTACGAACTTGAACTCAGAATAAATCACGCTACATAGTGATATGGTGCGGGTTGTTCTCATTTACAGCCTCAACTTGGCGCGACAATGAACACATGTCATGATGTGTAACGTCCGTTATTCTTGGTCAATGATAGTCAGTGTTTTGCATGCGCTGGTTCAGCTCCTAAGCAGACCAACGCCTCCGAAATTGCTGTCTAGAGATCACAATGATAAAGGTACTGTTTCCGTCAGTAAGCCCACGCACTTAGGATAGGATTTATATCTGGACTGTGTGGTGTCCACTCTAGTAATCAGACGATCTAATAGAGAGACCAAGGTTTCGTTAACTGATGGTATGAAGTGAGACAAGATTACATTGACAAATCACTTATCTGGCTCACTATTTGCGGAACAGTGACAAGTGAACACTAAGCGACAAAGTCCATGAGTCGGTCATTATTTACCCGCCTAGTATGGTCAAACTGGCTTTCCTGTCACGTGGAATTCCTCCAAACCACGGTGAATCATCAATGTAGTTCAGGCCAGTGTGAATTTATTTTTCTGGATTCATGCGAATACCAGGCCAACCCAAAGTGACCGTTGAAAATGAAAATTTCTCAGCACAATAAAATATTCTGTCACTAGTGGTTCCAGATGTGATCTCCCGCCCACTTGACTCTGCGCTGTACCTGTACCCAACAATGAGGCTTTCCTCTCAAAGTACTTGTCAGACAGGCCTGACGTCTAAATTCAAACTGAAGGACGTCTTTAGCTCGTTAGCTGATTAGATGTGATGATCGGAAAGATCGTTTCCGCTTTCTCATACCGTTTTTGCGCTAAGCCTCTGGGTTTATTGGAACCATACCCGGAGGCGTCGGCGTTTTTGGGAGGGCAAATTTAGTCATTGTACCTCTGCTGCGAAAATGTTCCCTCATTCACTTCAGACAGTAACGGCCAGCTTGCCATAGTCCAACTGACCTAAATGAATAATCTTTTCGTTCACCGGAAGAAACTAGCTCGATGGTGGATGTCGAACACGATCGAGAATGCCTTTGAACATCAATGTGAACATCACTCACAGCGAGTGCAGCTTAGCGATGATATTCGACTGGACAAACGAAGCGGTCTGACTGGCGTTTCGGACTTAAACAGGATACCAGAAAATGTTCTCTGAGCTACTTGCAATTGAACACAGATTGTAACCACATCGATCAATTTCACCACGTGACTATGCAAAATCTGAGCATCCGAATTTAGGTTGAAGCGTATGACAACGAAGAAACCGTGCCTATACAACAACCTACCAATGATATCAAATCGACTGGATGAAGATTGGGTGTTTAGAACAAAATTATCAACGTCAACGAGCAATTGCATTACCAGCAGAACAACCTGGGCTACCAACATCTTTCACAGAAGCCACTTCGCTGATCGAGGCGAGATGAAGGACGGTGATATGACAGAGTCATTTGCGACAAATGACTTTTGAACCAGTATCTATGGCAGCCCCATGCATAAAAAAGATAGTAATGAAATGATGTGCAAATTACCCACACACTCATGCATAAAATGCATAAAATGAAAAATGCCACCAACTGAATTATGGCACCAACGTACAGTTACTTGATAAGGAAAGGTCTTGCCTGTTTGCTTAGAACAGTGGAACCAAACGCCCAATTTTGTCGTCAGGACGGTGTACATAGAGTGGCAGGAAGGGTCAATGGGCGCAAGAACGTGCGTCAAAAATAAACTAAAGATTATCAATGTCACGCGGTCCCTGATCCGTCAAGAGTCGTGATTGAGCAAAGAACTAAGAGATCAACAAAGCCCCTGATGAACACGAGTTCGACTTGGCGTATAGGCATATAGTCAGCTGCATCATTCACAAACAAAATCGTATCGATTGACGCTAAATCAGCCAAGTGGTCAGTAAGGCGTTAGACAACCGAAACGAGTCCAGGCCTGCCCATAGGTAACATATCACACAATCACGAAGTGAAGTTTACAACAACTCCGACAGTCTGTCTGATAAATGGCAGCGAGCTGTCACGTTTATTCAGAGGCCGAAAAGAAACAGCAGAACGGACTAGCGTCTCGTCAATCACCGAAAAATTATTCAGCTTAAAAGTATTGTGTTTCCCCTATCAACTTGAAAAGCGGAGTGACAACAATACAGTGGCCAGACGAATCTATTTCGTACGCTGCAGAACGAGTGGAAATGCGTCAGAAATCCGTGGCTGCGAATGGCCGAATGGGGGGAGAACAGTGAGAATGATCGTCAAAAGTTGTGCAGTCAAATAGGTTTGAAACAGGCGTATTAAGACGGAAGGGGGCCAGTGTCTCGATAGCACCAGGAAACAGTATAAGGCCGAATTAGGACGGGTTCCTATGTGGCTAAAAATACCAATTCCGGTCTCGTTCTCGTAGTTTGTAAGCTATCTGCTGTTTACACGTAATGCACTACTCATTAGGTTGCTGAAAATCTTTCGACAGTCCACGACCGGTTTCGCCCTTCTTTGGGCTCATCAGGTAAGCGCAGTCCCCGAGTTTCCGTCAACCTTATGTTCTACTTGAACCCAAATTGCACGAAATTAGCGAACTACACTCATTTGCAAACCAATTTGGTTTTGCGGGTAACTCACCCGGAACCCAGCTGAAACTCTCGTGCCAACTGAAACATGAGGCGGCCTGGTGCATCACATTCAGTTGCTTAAAAACAGCATAAACGAGAGATTCAGCTGGGTTTCACGTAAGTTTCCCGCAAAACCAAATTGTTTTACAAATGAGTGTATCTCGCTTATCTGCTGTTTACTTTACACATCAATGAGGCAGCCATAGTTAGTTATTCATCACGCACGTCGTGCACTAAGATACGACGAGGCGGCGCAAAAGCGAACAAGCGCTCGTATATTGTTCCTCTCTGAATAGGCCGCATCTGGACGGTTCCATGAAGCTAGTAGCAAAAAGAGACAGCAGTCAGTGACTAGCAGATCAGCTGTCGGCCGTATGCCATTCGATTGTCAGTTCACTTTACAAGAGGACGCCCCGGGGTGCACACAGCTGAACAGGAGATAGAACCGCTGACACTAACGCGTATGAACCAAGATTCTTAGGAATCTACATATCGCTTCGATAACGATGACCCAGAAGCCGCGGTTACATCCATTCAACGAACCATGACTTCCTTGAGCACGGAAACCGACATCATGGGGACAAAAAATCAATAACCAATGTGAACACGGGAAGCCTCAGTACTACAAGACTGACTGAACACGTATCGGCAAAAACTATCGATTGTTTACCAAGCCCTTCTGAAACGACAACTGGAAGTTGGTGAAATAATAACAGCATTCAGTAGAGCTCACCATAGGCACGTTCCGATGAAAAGTTTTTTGGAGGAGTTCGGTATATAGTGATGACCTTTTTTGGCTGTACAGGAGGCTGGAAAAGATCAACAAAGAGTAACGTTCATAGACGGAATAAATGCTACGTATAAAGCAAGCAAGATAACACGGCCGAGCGATGTGATCCGAAATCAGAACCGCGAGATCAGGGCAAGTGGCGAAACCAAGTGAGCTAAACGCAACAATAACACATAGTAACTGCATCACTCCAACTAGAACAGGGTTGCTTCGGTTTATCCGGCAAATCCACTCTAATAGGGAATCACGAAGCACTTGCCGATAAAATTATATGAAGAATTTGGAGTCCAATCACGTGTCAAAATAGATAGTGAGGCCAGATATGTTGCACGAAAGGCGTAATTTCTCAAGAGGTAAACGGAACTGGGCGAGTAAAGAACCGTGTGAACTTTGTCAGTAAAATCAGGTAAGGATTTCTCCCGGTTTTCCCCAAAGCCATGATACACGTTTGCCATAAGTTAGGTAGGGATGTGATACGGTATGCACCCAATTCCCTTCAGGGTTAAAATAAGCGATTAACTAGGTAGATTTGCTGTCACCGCCCCCTGTGGGATTTGGACTTTACGAATAAGGGCTCAGGTAATGGGTTTCACAAAGTTGAGCAGTGATCATAACCCAAAAGAAAGAGAACGAATCTGGAGAGAAGCTGCGGTGCTGATTAACTCAAGACGTTTGCTGTCAGCCACCACCTAGTTGGCCATCTAGAGAAAAACCGGAGACTATTTTACAGACAGCTGACGTTTGCATTCTAATACCTGTATTCATGGCAAGCTTCCGTTTCACCCCTAAGATTCGGCAGTCTGCCATCATCCCGACCTTAATGTTTCCTATTGATGGTAGATGAGGATGGCCTCTATAGAGAAGTTCCAAACAAATTGTCTGAATACTGGACATGGGAGAGTTCCGTTTTCCTAAGACCATCTGGCGTACCTCAGCATTGCCAATCCGATGTTCCCACCAGACCTGATCAATGCTTCGGAGACACCGATGGTCAAACAGTGACATCTTTCGTATGTCCTCTGCGCGTAGAGGCCACGTCTCTGATTCATAAATCAGTATGGATCGCACCGCCACAGTGCCTTTGACAGACAAACTGACGTCACGTCGGCATCATAGGTGTCGGATGTTGGCAAAAGCTGCCCTGGCCTTCCTGATTCGAGTAGTAATCTCATCTCCAGCCAGTCCGCAGGAGCTTATACAGCTGCTCAGGTAAATAAATTTATCTACCACGTCGATTGGCTCGCCTGCAAGCATGAGGTTTGGGTTTGAACCAACCCAGTCTTGTAGCAGCACTTTACACTTTGCAGGTGTGAAACGCATGTCAAACAGTGCGGCAGAGTTAAGTTATTTGAAATCGTTTGCATTTGGGAAGGATCTGAACCAACGAGAGCGATATCATCTGCATACACAATATCTGTGAGCGAACGTCCCGGGAGCATTTCGACTCCCGAGGTTTCAGAGGCAGGCAGAGAAATTTCAAGCGGCACATCAATAACAAAGTTGAAGAGGAAAGTGGACAGCCTTGTCTTACACTACTGGACTGGTGTGAACTCGCCTGGTGAACTCAGGCGAGAGCTTCCCGTATACTCGTACGCGCCCATAGGAGTTCGCATACAGTGCCTTCATAAGGGACAGAAATTTGGAAGGGACACCTTTGATCGCCAGATACTGCCAAAGTTGCTGACGATCGACAGACTCAAAAGCAGCTTTCAGATAAAGAAAAACGACAAACGTGGGACGTCTGAAGGAGTGGCGCTGTTCAAGGATTTGTCTCAAGGTAAAGATATGGTCGATGCTCTTGTCCCGTAGCCATGGGCGCGTAGTCGTAGAAGGATAGGACGAGATAGCTCTCAAAGGTGGACATCTAATCAGGAGTGTACTAGGTATCCATTCGAACGGTGCAGGAGTTGAACTTGTCACCGGTTCCTAGTGTATCACGTGCATGGACTCATTATTTCGCGGAACAGGTCCTCGATTAAAGGTTCTGAGGCTGGGCAATGCAAGCCAACGACCATCTGGGCAGCCGGGAAGTGCCACATTCTCTCACAAATGACAGTACAGCCCAAATAAAACAACGCTCACTCTCGCGAACTCCGAACAGATTACAAATACCTATCGAACCACATTTTACTTTTGTCATCCGTCACGAAGAGACTGGACCTTACCGTGGTGTGGCGGTTTGTGTACCTCGGCGACCCAATGAGCTATACTGGGGGGTGTCCGCGCGACACTCACTCTCATACCAGGTTGGTCAATGGGTAGAGGTCTGACGAACAGTCTCCTGGCCCTCCAGGTTGAGGGTTAGAACATGTGTGGCGACGTGTTCCGTAAAATGGTAATGTACTTGCATTTCCAGCCTAAAATCACCGCCTTGCGTTTAGGCTTTTGAGCCAAAGGCTTCGGTTGAGGACCCTAATCGTCCTCCTGTATAGGTGTTTGAGTCCTGGAAGTATCCCAGCCCTCGTACAACCATGACATTTACAGCTAACAATACTCTCATGTCACATCGGCCGTCGCGTGGTGCCATCAGCCGGGTCATCTTACTTGCTGCATAGAGCAGGGTGGGTAAGCGAAAACATGCTACTGCTGACGCCTCCCTTCTTACACTTTAAGGTTTTCCGTCTTCCACCCCCACCCAAATTTGAATACTTTCTCTGCGGGTCCCAGCACTAGGACTGACCATTTTGCTCGCTCGGCATCACACTTAGCTGCAGAATCTGTACATCGGAGTTCATTCACAACCTTACACACTTCGAACTCGGTTTTCAAACCCCGAAAGTCTGTCTACATAGCCGCCTTTAATGTTCGCACACTGAAGCAAGCAGATCAACATGTGGCTCTTCTTCGCACGCTGGATTCCCTCTGCATTGATGTATTTTGACTGTCAGAAACAAGGATGCAGGACGCAAGTGCTGTGATCGAACTGACTGCCCCCTCGCTCTCTTCCAGGTTCCGGCTGCGCACCTCTGGTGATGCAGAGGCCGCTGCAGCTGGATATGCTGGGGTGGGTATTGTATTGAGCGACCGAGCGGAAGCGTCTCTGCTTGATTGGATACCCGTTAATAGTCGCCTCTGTGCGGTTCGTTTGGCAACATCTGTGAGAGAATTTAGAGGAAGTGAGGTCCATCGCACCCTGTTTATTGTGTCTGCTTACGCCCCAACTGACTGTAGCTCTGAATCTGCCAAGGACAGTTTCTATGACGCTCTAGGTGCCCTTCTACAGCAGGCTAAAAGCTCAGATATCGTTGTGGTTGCTGGTGACATGAACGCCCAGGTAGGTAGACTAAGCGCTGCTGAGGCCCGATTGGGTGGTCGTCTTGGATTGGACACGAGACGCACGGACAACGGGGATCGCTTACTCCAAATGTGTGCCGATCACAGACTGTTTCTTTGCAGTACGAATTTCCGGAACAGCGGAAATCGCTTGACAACGTGGTGCCCACCAACAAACCAGCCCCGAATCCAAATAGACCACATCGCCGTCAGTTATCGGTGGCGAGGGTCGATCACCGCCTGCCGCTCCTTCTGGAACACCAGCGTGGACTCCGACCATGCACTTGTACGCTGCTGCTTTTCATTGCGCTTTTCAGGTGTACGCAAAACGCACACATCTCGCTTAGCCATTGAGAAGCTAGTGGACCCAGAAGTCAAACGAAATTATCAGAACCAGCTCCTCGAACGCCTGCCGGACGGTACGATGTCGGATATAAACGGCCACTGGGAAAAGATATCTAAAGCGCTATTCAAAGCCGGAAAGTCTGTTTGCGGTACAATCCAGCCAACCTCATCCAAACATTGGATCTCTGATAAGACTGTGTCCTTGCTGGAGACCCGGCGACAGATCCCTCCTGGCCGCAATCACAACTCCACCCGACGCATCATCCGACGCCAGGTGAAACTGAGTATCCGTGCAGACCGAGAAGCTTGGTGGACCCGAAAGGCCGAAGAAATGGAAGAGGCAAAGAATGCTGGTAATGTCCGCAAGCTGTTCCACTTGATTCGTTCGACTGGTCCTCGGAAACCTCTTGTCAGCGAAACAATCAGGGACCAAAATGGCTCCCTGATATGCAGCAAAGCAGAACGTTTGGATCGCTGGGCACAGTACTTCGAGCAGCAATTCAGTTGGCCACCTGCTACCTCCAATCTAGAATCCTGGCCTTCAACAGAAAGGTGGACCGTGAATCTGGAGCCGCCTTCAGCCTCGGAAGTGTCCGAGTGTATTTCTCTACTCAAGCGTCATCATGCTGCTGGTCCTGACGACCTTCCACCTGCTCTTTTCAAGGATGGCGGTGGACTTCTCAGCCAGTGCCTGTCTAGCCTATTTGGGTCTATCTGGGAGAAAGAGACCGTCCCAGACAACTGGGGTGAATCGATAGTAGTGCCCATTTTCAAAAAGGGTACTCGCAGTGAATGTAGCAACCACAGAGGTGTTAGTTTGACTCCTGTTGTGACAAGACTTCTGGCGTCACTGATTCTTCGTCGTCTTACGGTGGCACGCGAAACCTTGACTCGTGAGAATCAAGCGGGATTTCGACCGGGTAGAGGCTGCGTTGACCACATCTTCACACTCCGTCAGGTGTTAGAGCAACGCCATATGTACAGACGACCCACAATCTTGGTATTCCTTGACTTCAAGGGTGCGTTCGATTCTGTCGATCGGTCAGTGTTGTTAGCTACGCTTCCTCAACAGCGTATGCCCCAGAAGTCTATGAACATAATCCAAACCCTATAGTTACATACTTCTGGGCGGGTGAGAGTTTATGATGAGCTCTCCAAAAGCTTCCCTACAAAAAAGGTGTCCGACAAGGATGTCCACTCTCTCCATACTTGTTCAACTTTGTCATTGATGAAATAATGAGGCGAATGCTGGAAAGTCTTCAAAACTCCGGTGTTCAAATTGTCGCTGGTGAGAATATTGTCGATCTGGAGTACGCAGATGACATCACGTTCATCTTTGAAGGCCAAAGCGAAGCACAAGCCCTGTTGAATAGACTGACCACCATCACACCATCTTTTGGCATGCGTCTTGCGCCTTCAGAGTGAAAAGTCATGCTGCGGAACGTGGAGCCTCCGAACGTATCCCTTGCAATTCAATGAGAATCACTGGAGATTGTGGAAAAGTCTACATACCTCGGTAGTTGTATTAGCTCTGACGAAAATGTGTCTGATGAAGACAGTCCCAGAATCTTAAAGGCTCGAATCACGTTTGCTAATTTGCGTCACTTATTGCGTCAAAAGAGCATATCACTGGGTCTTAAGGGTCGCGTGTACCAGGCTACAGTAAGGGCTGTGTCGTTGTAAGGGTGCGAGACACCGTCTCTGTGGACAGATCATGTGAGGCGTCTTCAGGATTTCGACCACCGATGCCTCAGAAGTGTTGCTGGTTTTGGATGGCATCAGCGAAGTGGTAACGACGTGATTAGAAAACGGGTATTTAGTTGTGCGGCAGGTACCTCAATCGGTCAAAACATCCAGCACCACCGACTACGATGGCTCGGTCATGTGCTACGCATGCCCAAACACCGTGTACTGAGGCGAGTGTTGTTCTCCGTGCCTCCTTCAGGATGGCGCAAACCGCGAGGTGGACAACGCATGACTTGGCAGAAGGGCGTGAAAGTGATCACGAAGAATTTGGGTGTTGTTGGTGTTGTACGCCTTCCAGGATGGGGTGCCCGTGAACCCACCTGTGTTTGGCTGGAGACGTTGCAAGAAATGGCGGCTAATGGCACTAGGTCCCCTCCCTCACCCGTTCTTTTTTCCTTTTCTTCACTCTAGGGTGTGAAATATAATTAGACGAACGTTATGGTTGTACGGCAGCGAAGCATCAGTGTCAACACTGATTTTTCTGTCTTTGATGATGATGATTACTTTTGTTGTCACCCGGTTAGCTGTGCACATCCATCTACCAATACTCCTGCCATCCGACCTTCCTCCGCGTTGTTGAACCCCCGCGATCTCCTTACGCTACAATCGCACAATGTTTGGAAATTCAGAAAGATTGGACAGCAGGGCTCAACATGGATACTTTCTATCTCTCACACACCCACCATCATGGCCGAAGTTTAGGCGCTCGCTTGGGTTTGGCGTCAAAAACTAGTCAAGCAATGAGTAGAGTAACGCTACCCCAACGGTTAAACTGTCACATCAGTGGGTCGAGCTGGTGTTGAAACAGCTCTAAGTAAACGAACTGAATCCGCCCTCTCGGATCGGATGCCGATCAGTATCAGGCTGTGGTGAGATCAGTAGGAACCCGTAAAATGAGCTTCTACATGAAGGAACATTGTCTGTTTATTGCTGTCACTGCACACCCACTAATTGCGTGCTTAACTCCACTGCCTCTTTTGAGGAGCGCCGGTTACTACTATTTTGTGCTAGCGGGAGTCGGAAGTTTGAGTTCAGAGGAATCCCACGATGATGGTATCAATGGAGTAGCTGGAACCTGAAATGACAATGGCAATGAGCTAGTGAATACGTTCGGATAGCTGGCTTTACATGGCCACTGTGGACACTCGAAATAACGAGCGTCAAGACGCTGCTCGACGTCCACCCTGAACTGTAAAAAAATCGGCGAAGCTGCGCTCAAGACTGCCATTCCTGATGGAACACCTACTGCGAATAGGCGAAGCTGATGATGCACCTCTGTGGAAAGAGGATTGACCGGTCGAAGTACTCCAATGTGATCTGGCAGCTTAGGACTATTCGAGAGAAATTAGCAAGGGAGCTAGATAACACGACCCGAACTGACAAAAATCATTACGTATCTGTACACCACGCTCTGGGACGCATGTGAACCAAAGTTTATGCGTACATCAGTAGATAGCATCTATGCGTTCCAAGTGGCGAGATGCAGTCGTCAACTAGTGAAATGTTACCCAAATTAAGGAGTCAGTCCTGTTACGTCAGTAATCCCATCCAATGCCGTGGAATTGTCCAACTTATGCAACACCAAGTTAAGTTTACATTTTGTTCAAACCGCTTCCACACGTCTAGTATAATAACCCGGCCACTCCAAATGGCCACGCTCATATTACGGCAAAATATGTTACTATGGAATCGAATTGTCTTTGATTTTATCTCCTCAGCTGGCGCATCGGTATTCACCGTGAAAGTGAGCTAGACACAGGATGTATTTAGCGGAATTTGGAATAAGTGAACATTCCAGCGTAGTAATCGTTTCCCAATCGTTTGGGAGAACTATTATGTTCGCGGTTAGAAGCCGATGGACTTAGTGTGATCTCGTCTATCCAGCGGGCTTTTCAATTAAGTCGCCAAAGCATAGGGTGGGAAGATTCGTTAATAAGCATCTTCTTCACGGCTTCAGATATGATGAGGACGCTATTCAGCGTTTGACTGCCTTGACCTCTCAGACCTCCCCAGGTGTGTACTCACCTGGGGCACTTGCACAAGCGTCTTTTGCTGCCGTACGTCTTGGACTGACTGAGGGTGATCGCTAAAACGTCAAACGAGAAAATCCGTAGTACCCATTTCCCAACTGAAATGTCTCTATTCTACTTTTGGACAATTCGCATACAGTAACGAAACAATTTTCCACCATGAAGGCTGAGTGCAACAGGCTAGACAGAGTTACGAAGATTGAGGCTGCTGAGCAACAATGCTTGCTCAGCATGTTGCTACAACTTCAAAAGCATGGATCGCTCGTCAAGAATAAAACGGCAGGTGTTAGGTAGGATTCAGTAGACGGCTAGCCGATCGATTTGCCATTAGCTTTGCTAAGTGCCTTAGATACGGACTTAATGACACCCGCGGTTCGAATCCAACCACAACATCTCGACTGCTCCTGTCTAGGCTTGGGCATCCTGGCAGTATCTGAGCCCTCGTGTTTCCTTCGGGTGGTATTGCGGCTAGGCACCCAAAGGGTGTTACAGTTGAAGTTATTTACTTTCATTTCTTTTATTGTGATTGTTTCACTGTCTTCTCGTATTTATTGACTCAAATCACTGGCGCTTAGGGATATTCCTTTTAGTATTGCTGACGCACGATCAATTCACGCAAAAGATGAAGACCCCAGTTTCAAAGCATACTTTTGTTTGCACAGGTGAAAAGCATGCGTGAAATATGTATAGAATTACAAATTTGCCTGGTAAACCACATGCTTAGATACACGCTTGTGAACCATATGTTAAACCATAAACAGCTAGCGCCGAGCTTCGTGTAAGTCTATGTGAACAGGCTATAGTCCCTGGTAAATCTGAGCAAATGAAAACACAGGACGGGAAGAACCGGTGTTCCCATTACCAGTGAAATGTTCAAATGATGAAACTTGACCGTCAGCTCGGGCTAGTAAGACTAGATAATGATTTGAATGGATGGGAGGTCCAAGTGACCCATGACAAGCACATTTGGCTAGTAGCGGCTTTATCTTGTCTCGGAAACAAGCATAACCGTCGGCTAAGGACTACACAACGTTTATTTTCATTGCCAAATTAACCAAATCTCATAATGTATGCTTTACGGTGGCATCATTGGCACGTAACACCAATACGACTCATTATGCTTAGCCTTCTTCTGCGTTGGTCTCTGTATGAGGGCCGCCAATTTCTCTGAGGACCGAGCTGTCTGCGCACATCCACAGGAAAATACGAGTGTCAATCCATTCGTGACATCAAGCACCTTTATGACTCCAAACACAATAATTTTTACTTTGGGAAGAACTAGCCGATTGTCATCGCAAAATGCGGTTATCAGCATTAATCACATGTCTGACTTCACTTAACTGAAGTTGACCGAGCCATCTAGAATGGGGAAATTGGGGTCAAGGATGAGTAACGGGTAGCCTATCGTTCGTTGGGTAAGTGAGAGCGATTCGCCTTAACAGTCGCGTTATTCAGTATCAGTCAGCCAATTTGTACACAGTCAAGTGACAGTGCGATGTTGCGAAGTTATCTTCAATATTTCCAGTCTAAATTTAACAAACAAGTGCCCAGTCTCCAGTATCACGTGGGATGAATAAAATCATACCCCTCGACCTAAATATCGACTACCATTTCCGTCGTCTATGCACGCACGCCCTTGTAACATCCCCGTTTTTTGCGTGCAAAGTGCACGAACACACTGACGTCAAAACCACCAAACACAGCTTACTAATTAGACCAGAAAGAGAAACCACGTGCACGGTTACATTCTGGTTCCTGATTACACGCAGATATCGTCCGTTATTCGCGGCTGGTCTGCTACCTAAACGTAGTTTTGCAAGCCAAGAGGAAAATTAAAAAAACTGAATGAAGTTCATCGCGGTGGAAAGGGGTTCCATACAGGAAAGGATACAGAAATCTTTTCTACACACCAAAAATAACTCCGGATTCACTGAGCAAAAACTATACTAACAAAAATATGCTGGTCTTCAGTTTGCATTGCACTTGTTCACACGCACACCCAGTCAACCTACTTGACACTGACTGGTACCGGCTCAACGGAAACTGGCTGATTTCGTTTTGTCCCACAAAGCAAATCAGATGTTCTAAATCATTCTAAAAACCCGCGCAAACCTTTTTGTCTTTACAGTTGCATTAGAATGCACGTCCTATCCCAAACGCTCAAGTCATGCACCTTGGGTACCTAGCTGAGTGTACTACCTGACTTGAAAAGTAGCACAAATACCTCTCGAATCCATGCTTAATTCAAACAACCACTCCGTCTTATCTTAATGCGACTACGTGGGTTGGTCTTTTGTTTGAACAGCCACGATTGCGTTACGATCGTCAATTAGTAGCTCAGTGGGAACTGACTCAACGCCACTTTCAACTTGCATTGTTGCGCTCTGTTTGTCTACACTTTGCATCCTTCCTACACGCACCACCGTCGTTCGTAACAAGAAGGCTAAGAAAGTACACGAGGCTACCATTTTTAGCTTAAATTTCGTGATTACAACTCTTGACATACAGTTAGCTCACACGTAAGTGTTGCCCCATCACCCGTTACAAACCTGTCACTGGCAACTATTGCCGTGCACATCGTCTTTGTTAAACTCTATTCGTTGTTCGTATGATAACCATATGGTTTCAAGTCTCTGATCACTTGATCAGTCTGCCACTTCGATCGATGTTAATTGAGCCCTCCCATAATTTAGCAAATAGCAATACCAGCGACTGCACACGATCTCCGTTGCTCTATCGCATGTGAGCTGCTTTGATGGCGAAACACGTTTGCCATACCAGCTGAGCTGGCGATCACAATTACGCAGCCTGATGACTGAGTGGAGGTAGGGACAGTGTTCGTTAGAGTTAGAAAGCGACGAGTCAATTTTGCTCAGTTAGTTCGAGTTGACTGACACTATCCGGATCGATTTTTTAGTGTGTATGTATGACTACTCGAGCGACCGACTGCTAGCATTGGTTGCACCGTCTTCAGACAAACCAACATCTAGTGCATTTTAGTAGTCTAATATAAAAAACTGAAAGTGAAAATTCAGGTTTCTGAATCCTTGAAAGTGGACATGAAAACAAGGAATTGAGTTAGCCGATTTGAAGGAGATGGCTACGACAGAAGAACCAAACATATCTGGATCCGTAAAAATTGATTCGGGGTTCTGAAAAGAAATATTTCTTAGACTATCTCTACCTTGTTTTTTCTAATGTGTTCATCCTCCTCCGACCTGTCAATTCAGTTGAGGTACTTAAATCACTCTCATAGGTTCATCAGTCCACTTTTGAGAAAATTTCTGGCCTTCGGAATTCGGATACCTTGTCAGATTTACTTACTTTCATCAGGACAAGTGCGATGCGACAGATCTCAGCAGTAAAATCAATCGCGCTTTCGACATGTAACCAAGGCATGACCAACAACCGGCACGTTTGTTTCGGCTTTGTTTTGCACAAGCGTTTTCAGCGATAAGCGACGCTCATAATTAAAACAGCGAATTGAGCAGACGAAAACATCACTAATATATCACCGAAAAGTCAAAAATAACTTGCTGAAAGTAGCACCACGCACGGATTAGCAAGATTGTGCATTCGACCCAATCATTGGAATTTTCGGCAGTACTCGTCATTCCAAACCTCAGGTGGGGAGGCACTGACTAAACGAACGTAAACGTACAAACTCCGGCAGTGGGGTATAGGTGGTGGGGTTTACTCAGCCATCGACAAAGTACAATATAATGAGTGCGACGCTGCGCTTTCTAAATCACACTGATTCGGAGTGTGGCAAGGATGCGCCTGTCGGACAGTTCTCGAACCTTCTTGTGAGAAGTAGACATGGTTTTCCGTAGTTGCTGCACGAATGTGTCAAGATAGTCCTTCTTTACTTCAAAGAATATTTTCGGATTATGTCCTCTTCGCCGTTCGGAACTATTAAAAAACGTATCGACGATTGCTATGTATTTAGATGCATGAAAAACTTGATGGCAGCACAACACAAAACTGACATTTTTTATTGTTGAAAAAAAGAATGGTTTAGCACCCGTTCGGTGCCTAATTGCCATGCCACCCGAAGGAAGCACGAGGGCTGGGATACTGTCAGGTTTCCCAAGCCTAGACAGGAGCAGTCGAGATGCAGAGGTCGGGTCCGAACCACGGACATTCTGGTCAGTAAGTTCGCGCCTTAACCATTAAGCGATCTCGAGACTTGAAACCTGTCAAGCCAACTTCCACGGATTATTGATCTAGCACCGAGGCCAGACTGCATTAGAATGAATTTGTCAAAGTGGATGAGCGAACCGGGCAAGTGAGTTTACCTCCTGAGTTGTTCGTTCAGTTGATTGACTGCAATTTTGACACTAGAACGTAGTAATTATTGATTTAAGGAAATCCTTGAAAGTGCACTCCGTCGCTTATAAAGCTAGGATTTTGTTACTGAGAGCTTGTTAATGTCTACTGCAGTTGAGCTGCTGACTACAATGCGCCGACACGCATCTAGATTTGATGGCCCACTAAGTTGGAGAAACAATAAACCTGTTGGTATTCTCTAATGTCACATGTTTGACCCGGTAGAATATTCTCACGCATTTTTACTTGAAAACGAAATGACACAAGACAATTCTGAGGAACGACTTTGGTTTGTGGTTCGCTAGCAGTGCTGCTTGGACATTTTGACTGAGTTTACGAGAGTAGGCTTATTAAGGTCTAAAGAGGGCAGCCCAAGATGCGTGCTGGTTTTCTGACCAAGAAAGGGAATCTACAGTAAAGGTGAGTGCGAAAAAGCAAAAACGACATGCAGTGAGCATTTAGGACCAGCAAACGCACGTGCTGAGTAAGCCTGGTGGTATGTACGAATTCATTTGATTAAATTCCTTGAGATATTTGTTTAGGAATACTAAGAAATTATGCGAATATCACTGGTCGAATTCCCTTGGAATTTTTATAAAGAACAAACTACTAAGATGTTACTTACAGAGTCCAACTTAAAAGCTGTGTCCGGTTAAGTAGCACTTCTCCCACCTCACGAGGGTGGCAGCGTAACTTGAATTTGGGTGTACATGACGTCCCAACGAGCACGCGTATCACAATAAAGCATAATATGAATCGCTCTGGAGGTTAGGTTGTACTGTTCTCATCGACAGAAGTCACACGGAAGGCGTTGGTTCCAGTCGACCAGTATGTTCATACTTACGGAAGCAGCAGTGTTTACTTCCCCTGAGAAACGACGGGTTATGGAAGACAGGCGCTGAGAATTCAACAGCTGACAAGGACCACCGGCGAATTATCCAATACGGTCGAAACACACTTAAAACAAGAGCCCAATGAGCCTCCACAAACTTATCCGCTGTGCGTTCTTGGGTTAGGTCGAGTAAAATCGGTCGCACTGAAATTGAATGGATACTATAGTATTCCCTGTATTTAGTGAAACCGTAGGGACTGATTTGCCTGCTTAATCGGAAGACATTTTGTCCCTCCAAAGTACGGCCGCACTTATAACGCCCTTGAATCTGCTGCTTTTTTCAGTCATATTAGAAAGGCAGTAATCCGGACGATTCCCAAGTTCCGTTTAAGAACTGGAAACCACCTTTCTTTTAGGCAACTTTTTCCCGTTTCCATTTACTCCATCCCGCAATACTACCAACAGCCTGACTTCTGACAATATCGTTATAACGTGCTTGCAGGCTGCACATGACGTTTCATCGTCTGGAAGAAGCGAAAATGCCCCACCGAACTATCCACATTACATGGTACATATTGCCAGGGTGGTCACGACTGCGACTGACGATTCTCTAGGGTGGTTACTCTGTCGTACTTCGAGTATTTAGTAGTTGTGAAGGTGTTACCAGGTTCTTAGACGCTTGTTAAGGTGTCAGGTTTTTGGTTAACCGTATAGGAACAGATGAACCATCCACCAGCCGTTGAGCTCGAGATGGCTTAGTGGTTAAGGGGCCAGCTTGCGGAGCGGAAGGTCAGCGGTTCGAATCCAACCTCAGCATCTTGACTGCTCCTGTCTAGGCTTGGGCAGCCTGGCAGTATCCTAGCCCTCGTGCCTCCTTCCGTTGGCATGGCAGCTAGGCAGCACAGGGGTGCTACAGCTAAATGACTTTTAAAATATTTTTTTTCCACCAGCCGTCGGATACTTGTCTGAATAATTCAATAACTAGTTAGGCCATCCTTAAAATTCTGAGGAATTGGCTTACACTGAGTGGCGGTATTTGGCCTGGAAATGAGGCACGTTATCAAGAACATAACTGCGTTTTGTCACAAATTTATACGTAGAAAGAGAAGTAAAAATATGGCGGCTTACTTCGGCACCACTGCTCATTGTCTGAACAATTGCCGGCGACGAATCGATGGAAGAAGGATCGGCTGAAATAAAATGCAAATTCAAATTGAGTACGAATTGGAAACAAAGGAACTAAAAAGAGGAAAAAGCAGTCAGATAAACCTCACGTGCCCTGGAAAAGCTGTTCTATTCAACGAAGACTGTTTCATGTTATGGATGTTTCATCATTGCTATCGTAGACGACCTCCCCAGGACAGAATTGGGCACAGATGTCCACGGACTGCTGGTTCTAGCGATGCACACCATGGATGAGTTGTTGGCCCAAGTTGAAGACGTCTGCTTGAATCGTGCTGGGCAGTTTTCACTCGATCGACAGCAACAAGAGGGGAATAGAACAGCGCATAGAGCTTGTTCCCGTCACTCAGTATTCTGTCGCAGTATTTGTGTAAACCATTGTATCCCACATCTTGGATGGGCAACAACAAGTTCGAAATGCCACGAAAATATTCAAGGCCTTACTTGTTAGAAAGTAACAGGAAACGCGAAATATAGCTATGCTGTATATGGTGGAAAATGACCAGTCTGTATTAGATCCAGCCGACAGACGTTCGTCGGCTGCTCCTGTGTAGACCTTCGAAGTACTTCAACCCGTTTGCACTGGAGGGCATTCGTTTGTCGAAAGGCGGCACAGCGGAACCCAGATCACAGTGCCGGCACTGACAGTCCAGTGAC
Organism: Opisthorchis felineus; assembly: GCA_004794785.1. Lineage (NCBI taxonomy): Eukaryota > Metazoa > Platyhelminthes > Trematoda > Opisthorchiida > Opisthorchiidae > Opisthorchis > Opisthorchis felineus. The sequence goes on from SJOL01008668.1 coordinate 1,271,911, forward strand.
TGGTGTCAATGACGCAACTGTCGAGGACCACAATGCCATCAGTATACTAGTCAAGATGTGAACATCTGGATAAGACTGAACATCTGTGTCCCGCCAAACTGCTCAGACAACCGTCAATTTGATGGTACGGCGAAGATCATAAGTTTGCCGCGCGTTAGTAAACGCTGGCGTCTCTTAGGACTCGTTGCCATGCATACGAATACGAGCATCAGCAGACAATTAAAATCTTATCACGCACATGATTTTGCGGCAACGTAAGAATAACGAAGCGGCATTTTTAGTTTTCTTCTCTGACAACGAAAACAATAATGTACTAATTTACAGAGACATCCGCCTTCAAAAGAATTACTCGGCTCCAATAGTGTTTCGAAATCTCGCTGCTCTGTGCCATTCGTCTGTCCACCTTCATAAAGACTCGCAACGGTCAAAATACTAACCCCTGTTTGTTTATTGTTTCTCCCTATGTACCAATAAACTGTAGCACTGATACCGTGAAAGACACTTATCGAGAAATTATTGTTTGTTATTAACCAAAAAGAGTCCATATATGGTCCCAACCGCACGAGATTTCAGTGCGCAGACAGGGAACCTCAGTTGATGCGATAGGCAACTCGATACGGAAGGAAGCACTGCTGCTTCAATCAACATCGATATGCTGATCGCCTGGAGGAAACACCTTGTTTCCTTGAGAATTCTATTGAAGGGGGTAGTAGAACCTTACCTTCAGACCGTCTCATATTACGTTCACTTGTGGTGCGGGGGCTCGTTGCTTCTAGCCTCACTACCCCCCTCTTTAGCCCTCCTGGCAAGGATACACCTTGTGGAACGAACTTCCCGCCAGAGTAACCCAAGCGATCATTACGGCATTCTAGCTCGACCATCACGTCAAGATGATAGATTTTGTTCGGGATGCTGTCATCCTAAGGGCAAAACCATTAACCGTATAGGTATTGAAATACCGACAGTTTATGCGCCACCAACTAGATGGTGGGTTATTGGGCAACTCGTGGTGTGTAAGCTTACATTCTCTCTGTTATTTGATAAAGCGCTGATATGCCTCTCTGGCTTTAAGCACCATCGGGTTGCCAGGCCAGGCGTATCTCTATTCAAAAACCGACTATTCCAACTGTTGAGGTATCATCCTGACGCTTGTCATCACACGATTGCTGACTTCAGTGCTAGTGCGACGAGTAATCCTGACATGTGAGAGGAACATAAGATAGCACCAAATAGGGTTTTGTCAGGGCAGGAGGTGCATCGATCACATCTTCACATGACATCAAATGCTTGAGCAGCGCAACATCTACTGTCGGAGGGCATTTGTGGTTTTCCCCGACTTCCAGAAGTCTTCGAGTAAGTTTTGTTCACATAGATCTGGTCACTAGAGGGTGTCTCAGAAATTCGTAACTACACTTTGTGCTATCTATACTCACACTTCTGTTCCTGTAAGAGTGGCCAACTGGACAAGGCAACTGTAAGAGTACCCTTACTCCATGGTTGTGAAACTTGACCCCTCCAATCCGGGAACCTTAAACGAATTCAAATGTTCGATCGTCGGTGTCTGTACAATGGCACGGGCGTTATCTGGCTGCCGCATATTCTCCATGGAGTGTTGTGTAGATCAGCGCCTGGAGATTAATCGGAACCACCAGAGCAGTAAGTGAAACTCATCGGGTAAAGGTGGTTGGGACATAAACAACGCATGAGTAATCACCATCTACCAAAGCAAGCAATGTTATAAAACTGAAACACTTGTCGGAGAAAGATCGACAGGGGACAGGCTACGACCTACCTACGTGAAAAGACGGTCACCGTCAAGCTGAGTGCTGTACGATCTTCGCGCCTTTCCGGTTAGGGGCTGCGGTTACACAAACCCCACAAGATATAGCACATGACTAGTCCCAGTGGCGAGTGCACTGGCACTTCCTACACAGACTACCTAGCTGAAGTTCGTATGTCGTTCTCCGGTCAGTTCGGGTCGAGTGGGATCCACAAAGAACGTTGGGTCAGTCCCATTGAGGGCGTCTTACTTCAACATGACGCCAAGATATATTTGTGTGGTTGCTATTTGAAGGTATAGAAACCCTATTCCCGATCAGTTTCTATTGGGACATAAGGCTACCTGTAGTAAGTTCCCGCATTTTTCCTTTCTTTTCACTATAATAGGGCATTCTTTTCAATGTTTGTATGGAAATTAAGCATCAGTATTTATTACTGGTTTGTTGCTGTCGATGATGACGATGACATTCTAATACCACCACAACCCACCATCGCAGCTGTAGAGTTACCTGAAGTCTGTCATCGATAGAATCTACATGGCGCGGCTCTGAGTGCACACAAGAACAGCTTGTTGAGCTAGTTTCATATGAGTTGGTACGTTAAAGGCTGCGGCGAAAAAAGACTGGAGTCTGAAAAGTGGGTGCGAAGCAACGGATTTTCATGGTGAAGTACGGTTGGTCATTTTCTCGGGCGTCTGACCGACATGCCTACATCGGGGAATAATAGAAAAGTGAGTATCATGCCAAGCACGATAGTTGAAATAAAACTGAAGAAAGATGGAAAAAGTTAGTAGTTGCGTGCCTTAGCTTATGCACTCTGACGTATGTGGCCGATGTCCTTACGCGACAGTCGATCGTCCAAAATTAGAGTCGATTGATAACCCAATTTCTGATTGTATAACGATAAGGTTGTCTCGGGCTGACTGGTATTTCTAAGCTCGGTGAGGAAGAGGTTTCCGGCGTTGCATTCGGAGTATAAATCCTAAATCTCTCACGGCCCTCGTTCCAAATGTCTTCTACCACAAAGCGTATGATCAATAACTTCAAAGATTGTTGTTACCAAGCGAAGCGAGCTTGGTGGCCAGAGTTAGATAGTGACACCCTTCAGTATGTGTAGGAATACGGTTTACGTCCTCCTGCAGGCAATCCGTGTCACCTGATGAACTTGCTGCTCTGCGGAGTAAGCACTGTGATAGGATGCATCACGGATGTTGATTACGGGATACGGGATAAGGGGCCCTGGCGCAGATAAGCAACAGGGTATAAGTCTCGTTCACCCAATCTGCCAGGATTCGGTTACTCAAAAGTCAGGCGTTTTGTGTGTAAAACTGGCACAAGAGATGCATGGTTGATCCTATCCATCGGGAATTGTCTACCGCGCAGTTGGAGTGTCAGGGAAACGGAGGGGGATGGTTAAAATATCTCTTGAATTGTGACCGTCATTGCCATCAGATAGAATGAGGAATAGGTACCAGGACCAGGACTTGGTCAGCCTTCCTGGTTTCTGAGTGCCTTTGAACCTCGTTTCTGTTCAGAAGAGAGTGAGATATGAGTGTTGGTTAGACGGATGTGTTTGGTGGCAGATTCTTCGTACCCTAGAGGCAATTTCCACCTTACTGTGATGATTTGTCGGAGTCAAGAGAGAATAATCCGCCAAACCAGCTGTTCTGATGGCGTGATTCGTTTGACTGAATGGGTGATTTTTCTCTCTACTTGTGGCTGAGGCAACAGAATCCGGTTGTGTGACGCACCAGTAGAAGTAACCATCACTATGAGAGTAAAATTAGTGTTCACACCACTACTTCATGGTCGTACAGCTACAGTGGTTTTATCCTACGGTGGAAAAACGAGAGATACGGAAGACATCTGGAATCAGCCCACCACAACCATTCAGAGGCACCTACACCCCCGAACACCCAAACAGACTGGACGGAAACTGACAGCACGAACTCAACTGAAATCGGCTTACCGACATCTTTTGCAACGTCTCTCCTACAAGCAGTGATGTCCGACAATGGTGTCCAAACTCTACGCTTTTGTGTAATTTCGTCATTGATGAAGTAATCAAGCGAGGTGCTTCAGTGATTTGAGCGCGAACTTACTGACAGGTCCACGGTTCGAACCCGGTCATCATCACCATCATGGACAGCATGACATCAGTGTTCAACACTGATGATTCTCTGCCGTACAACCATGATTTATTTGAAAGCCTTATTGTGAAGAAAAGAATAAAGGTGGACGGGGAAGGGACTCAAAGCTAGCTTACTACAATCATTCCGCGATGCCTACACCTCAAGACACTCATTCAGGCAATCTGGATAGAAACTGACAACAAGATCACCACTGACATCGGTTGGCAGTCGTATCTTGCAGCGTCTCCAACCAGGCGCAGCGGGGATCACGCGGTCCCCATCCTGGAAGCCGTGTAGCACCGACAGCATCCAAACGTTTCGCAATCTCCATCATACCCATCTACCAGGTCCACGACTGGCCACCTCTGCATCCGCCACTCAGACTTGGGCATGAAAATCAACACTCTCTTCGGCAAATGATGGTTAGGCATACGTAACACATGTCCCAACCAACGCAGCTTCTAGTGCTGGACACATACTTCAATGGAAGTAGCCGTTGCACAACCGAAAACTCGCATCCTAATTGTCTCGTTACGGATTGGCCAACAAAAACCCACATGAGCTATGGCTCTGAGACAACGATTATCGGACACCTGAAGACGTCTCAGTTCCGCTGCTCGAACAGGCCAACAGCAACAGCCATACAACAGAGCAGCTCGCACTGTAGCTTGATACACACGTCCATTGAGACTCAGAGATATACCACTGACGCTATAGGTGTCCCAAGTTAGCAAACGCGACCCGAGCCTTGCAGATTCGTGCATTGACCTCATCTGCCACACTACAGTCAGAACTAATACAACTTCCGAGGTACGTAAAGCGCTCCACAACTTCCAGTGCCTCTCCCCGGATTGTAAGTGGCTTGTTCAGTGACTGCATGTCTAGGAGCACGACCTTACACTTTGTGGGTGCAAAGTGCATGCCAAAGGACGAGATAACTTTGGTCAGTTCATCCAAAAACACCTGCGCCTTCTCCTCCTCTTCGAAGACGAGAACGATGTCGTCTGCATATTCCAGATCGACAAGGTCTTCGTCACTGGCTATTTGAACACCGGGGTTTTGGAGACCTTCCAGCGTTCGTCCCATGATTTCATCGATCACGAAGTTAAATAGGAATGGAGAGAGTGGGCATCCCTGACGGACACCACTTTGTGCACGGAAGCTCTTGGAGAGCTCGCCGTATACTCTCACACGTCCGGAAGTCTGAGAATACAAAGAGCTTATTATGTTCACGAACTTTCGGGGCATTCCTTGGTGGGCAAGCGTATCAAAAAGAACAGACCGGTCAACTGAGTCGGGTTTTTCTTTCAGACGACCAACATGTTCATACTTATGGAAGCAGTGATGCCGCCTTTCCCCGAGGAAGGACAGGTTAGTAAAGGTCAGCCTTAAAAACCGTACAATCTGCTCACTCAGTGGTTGACCGTGACTTCCGGCGCATTACTCCATACGGTCAAAATGCTTTTAAAATTAAAAAAATCGGGGCTGCTCAAAAAGTACCTGCTGTGCGCAGCTACATTAGGAGTCAGACAATCATATCTTACGCCCTGGAGCCAGGTCATCCCCACGCTGCCAAGCGGGTCGGCATATTGAGTCATTGGCTCCGGGGCAGGTCCCTCAAGAAAACCCTACATCTTCCCACTGCTTTGTGGGTCAGAATTTTGAGTCATATGCTGAAGGTGGGGTGCCTCAACCGAACATCATCGGCACCCATCGAATGATACACTGCGGTCAACCCATCTGCCAGTCCCCCAACCATTGTCTCCTGTCTAAACTGTCGTCCAGCAAAAAAACCTTACTAAGCTCCAATGATCTGTTTTACGCTGCAGCCTTCAACATCCGTATTGTTTGCCGATTTGGGTAGCAGGCACCCCTCTCTCTGTGGATGTACGTAGTGTCTCCGAAACATACAATTTTCCGAATCGGTCTTGCACCTCATGCGCTTGGGACGAACTCACATGTCCCACATTTCACACTTCAGGCGTCCGGTGATCCTGACGCAGTGGCTCGTGGTATCTGTGGTGCGGGAGTAGCACTCGGCCTCAATGCTGAAAGCTTTTTTACTGGACTGGATCCCAGTGAACGGTTGTATTTGCGCTGTTGGGTCCTGGAGGTGAAGGCTTGCCCTGCAGGCTACAGCCGCCCCATACTTCAGCTGGTTCCATTACCCAGTCAGAAGAAGAAGGTTGTCAGCGAAACGATCTGCAAGAAACACGCAACCGCAATTCATTTGCAAAAGTGCCGTCTCGAGCAGTGGGCTGAAAGCTTTGAAGAGTAGTTCAGCGGGCCTCCTTCAGCAATATTTTTATTTGTAAGAATCATGATTGTACGTCAGGTGGTATACTGAAAGAGCGTACAAACCTTAGCAGGAGGACGATTAGGGTACTCGACCAAAGCCTTTGACCCAACAGCCTAACCGCAGGACAGTGGATTTTGGCGAGAAATCCCAGTGGATTACCATTTTTAGGAGACAAGTCGCCATACATGCTCCAAGCCCCAACCTGGAGGACCAGGAGGCTGTGTTGGTCAGACCCCTAGTCGTTGAATTTGCGACTGTCGCTCGGACACCCATCCAGTATAGTTCATCAACCTCATCAGAGACAGCAACATCAGTGTTGACACTGATGTTCCACTGCCGTACACCCATAAAGCTCATCTAGTTCTATTTAAAGCCCTAGAGTGCAAATAAGAGAAAAAGAATGGGTAAGGCAGGGGACCCAGTGCTGGCTTATGTCAAGCATTCTGTGGTGCCTACACCTCCAACAACCCAATCAGACAATGTGGAAAGAAACTGGCAGCACAAACGCCACTGACATCGATCAGCCGCCATTTCTCGCAATTTCCAGCCAAGTGCGGGCTTGGTCACGGGGACCCCATCATGGAAGGCGTACAACATCAACAAAACCCAGACTCCTCGTGATCTGTTTCACGCCCTTCTGCTAAGTCATGCGTTGTCCATCTCGCGGTTTGCACCATTCTGAAGGAGGAACACAGAACAAGACTCGTCTCGGTGTTTTGGCACGTGCAGCACATGACCGAGCCACCGCAGTTGATGGTGCTGGATGTTTTCCGTGATCAAAGTACCTGCTGCACAACCAAATACCCGCTTTCTGATCATCCCGTTACTAATTAGCTGACGGCATCCAAAAGCAGCAACTCTTCTGAGACGTCGGTGGCCAAAAGCCTGAAAACGCCTCACACCATCTGTCCGCAGAGGCCATGTCTCGCACCCATACAATAACACAGCCCTTACTCTAGCCTGGTACACGCGACCCTCATGACCCAACGATATGCTCTTTTGCCGCCACAAGTGAAGCAAAGTAGCAGACGTGATTCGAGCCTTTGAGATTCTTGAAGTGACTTCATCAGACACATTTCCGAAGTATGTAAAATTCTCCACAAACTCCAGTGATTCTCCTTGAATTGTTAGGGGTGTGTCCAGAGACTGTACATTCTGAAGCATGACTTTGCACTTTGAAGATGTTTCGCTTTGTTCTTCAAAGATAAGGATGATGTCGTCAGCGTACACCCGATCGACAATATTCTCACCAGCGACAATTTGAACACCGGAGTTTTGAAGACTTTCCAGCATTCGCCTCATTAGTTCATCAGTGACAAAGTTGAATAAGTATGGAGAGAGTGGACATCCTTGTCGGACACCTTTTTTGTGGGGAAGCTTTTGGAGAGCTCATCATAAACTCTCACCCGCCCAGAAGTATGTAACTATAGGGTTTGGATTATGTTCATAGACTTCTGGGGCATACGCTGTTGAGGAAGCGTAGCTAACAACACTGACCGATCGACAGAATCGAACGCACCCTTGAAGTCAAGGAATACCAAGATTGTGGGTCGTCTGTACATATGGCGTTGCTCTAACACCTGACGGAGTGTGAAGATGTGGTCAACGCAGCCTCTACCTGGTCGAAATCCCGCTTGATTCTCACGAGTCGAGGTTTCGCGTGCCACCGTAAGACGGCGAAGAATCAGTGACGCCAGAAGCCTTGTCACAACGGGAATCAAACTAGCAGCTCTGTGGTTACTACATTCACTGCAAGTACCCTTTTTGAAAATGGACACTACTGTCGAATCACTCCAGTTGTCTGGGACGGTCTCTTTCTCGCAGATAGACCCAAATAGGCTAGACAAGCATTGGCTGAGAAGCCCACCGCCATCCTTGAAAAGAGCAGGTGGGAGGTCGTCAGGACCAGCAGAACGATGACGCTTGAGTAGAGATATACATTCGTACACTTCTGAGACTGAAGGCAGCTTCATATTCAGAGTTCACTTTTCTGTTGAAGGTCAGAACTCCGGATTTGAGGTAGCTGGGAGCCAACTGAATTGCTGTTCGAAGTACTGTGCCCAGCAGTCCAAACATTCTCCTTTGCTGGATATCAGAACGTCATTTTGGTCCTTGAAAATTTCAATGACAAGAGATTTCCGAGAACCAGTCGAACGAATCAAGTGGAACAACTTGCGTACATTTCCAGCATTTTTGCACCTTCCATTTCTTCGGTCTTTTGGGTCCACCAAGCTTCTCGTTCTGCACGGACACTCACTTTCACCTGGTGTCGAATGGATTGTCGGTTGGAGGTGTGGTTGCTGCCAGCGGGAATCTGTCGCCGGGCCTCCAGAAAAGACATCCTATCAGCATATCCAGTTGCAGGGGCCTCTGCATCACTAAAGGTGCGCAGTCGGAACCTGGAAGGGAGCTGGGGGGCAGTCACTTCGATCACAGTACTTGCGTTCTGCATGCTTGTTTCTGGCAGACAACATACATCAATCCGGAGGGAATCCAGTATACGCGCATGAGCCACCTGTTGTCCTGCTTCAGTATGCGAACTTTAAATGGGGCTAAGTAGATAATCTTCCGGGGTTTGAAAATAGACTTCACAGTGTTTTAGGTTATTACTGAACTCGTACATACACAACCTGCAACTGACTGTGATGCACGGCGAGCAGAACGGTCAGTCCTTGCGCTGGGAGCTGCGGAGAGAGTATTCAAATTTGTGTGGAGTAGGGTTGAAGAGGGGAAACGTGAAAGTGTCAGAAGGGAAGCGTCAGGAGCATGGTTTTGCTTCCCCGACCTGCAGTATGCGGCCAGTAAGGCGACAAGGCTGGTGACATCACCCGGTAGCCGATTTGGCAACAGAGTATTGTTAGTCAAGTGTCATGGTTGTTCGTGGGCTGGGATACTGCCAGGGCGCCAAGACCTAGACATGAGGACAATTAGGGTCCTCAACCAAAGCCTTTGGCTCAGAAGCCTAACCGCAAGGCAGTATAGTTCAGTGGCCGTCACGAAGAGACTGGACCTTACCGTGGTGTGGCGGTTTGCGCACCTCAGCGACTCACTGGGCTATGATGGGGGATGTCCCCGCGATACTCACAGAGTCTCTCGTACCAGGTTGGTCAATGGCTAGAGGTCTGACGAAAACAATATCCTGGTCCTCCAGGTTGGGGGTTGGAACATGTGGTGACTTGTTCCGTAGAAATGGTAATGCATTGCACTTTCCGCCAAACACCGCTGCCTTGCGATAGGCTTTCGGGCCAAAGGCTTCGGTTGAGGACCCTAATCGTCCTCCTGTCTAGGTGTGGACTCCCTGACAGTATCCCAGACCACGTACGACCATGAATTGCCACATCGTCCGCACTCTGAAGCAAGCAGGACAACAAGCTGCTCTTGCTCTCACACTGGACTCGCTTGGCATTGATGTGTGCTGTGTCTCAGAAACAAGAATTCAAGATACAAGCACAGTGGTTGAGCTAACCGGCCCCATCAGTCTCCACTCGCTTCCGGCTATGCACCTCTGGTGATCCAGAGGATGCTGCGGCGGGATGTGCAGGGGTTGGCATCGTCCTAAGCTACCGGGCGGAAGTATCCTTGTTTGACTGGATACCTGTTGATAGTCACATCTGTGCAGTTCGTCTGGCAACGTCTGTGAAGGAGTCTCACAAGCAGGAAGTTGATCGATGTCTGCCTACGCCCCAACTGACTGTAGGTCCGACGCCGTCAAAGACAGGTTTTACGACGCCCTGAATGCCCTGCTGCGGGGAACTAAAAGCTCAGATGTCGTGGTGGTTGCCGGAGATATGAATGCACAAGTGGACAGGCTTAGCGTATCTGACACTCAATTAGGAGGTCGACATGGATTGGACTCGGTACGTGCGGACAATGGGGAACGATTGCTTCAGCCGTATGCTGATCACAGGCTGCTTTTATGCAGTACTAACTTCCGAAATAGCCGCAGTTGTCTGGCCACATGGTGTTCTCCAACGGCATGCTGGCCACAGAATGAAATCGATCATTCTACCATCAGTTACTGATGGCGCGGATCAATAACTGACTGCCGATCGTTTTGGAACACATTTGAGGATTCCGACCACACACTCGTCCGGATTTGCTTCTCCCTAGCTTTTCCAGGGCCGCGTAAGGTGCGGACAAATCGCTTGCAACTGAGAGACTGGCAGATCCGGATGTCAGACGAACTTACCAGAATCGTCTCCTAGAGTCTCTTCCAAATGCTCCACCATCAGATGCGAACTCATACTGGGACGAGATTGTTACTTCTTTGCATAATGCTGGGAATTTCGCCTGTGTTACGGCACCACCAGGCTCACTCAAGCGCTAGATATCAGACCGAACGGTTGCACTCGTTAAATCTCGGAGAAATATCCCAGCCGGCCCCGAACATAACTTGACACGACGAAGTATCAGACGTCAAGTGAAGGCGAGCGTGCAAGCCGACCGTGAAGTGTGGTGGACACAGAAAGCCAAGGAAATGGAAGAGGCCCAGAAAGCCGGTAATGCCCGAAGATTATTTCAGTTGATCCGTGCGACCGGTCCCCGGAAACCACCTGTGAGCGAAACCATCAAGGATCGGAATGGAGTGACCATATCGAATAAAGAAGAACGCCTCGATCGGTGGGCCGAATACTTCGAACAACAATTGTCATGGCCACCAGCTGGCACTCATCTGGATCCCACAGGTGACGTAGAACCCTGGACGGTGAACGTGGAACCGCCTACGGCATCGGAGATTTATGACTGCATATGTTCTCTCAAGCGCCACCGAGCCTCTGGTCCGGATGACCTCCCACCCGCATTGTTCAAAGATGGGGGTGAAGTCCTCAGTCAGCGCTTGTCTGATCTGTTCGCTTGCATTTGGGAAAAGGAGTCTGTCCCAGACAACTGGGGAGAGTCGGTGATAGTGCCCATTTTCAAAAAAGGGGCTCGTAGTGAGTGTGGCAACCACAGGGGGATCAGCTTGACCCCGGTCGTAACGAGACTGTTGGCGTCACTCGTGCTTCGTCGCCTTACGGTGGCTCGTGAAACACTGACTCGAGAGCAGCAAGCGGGATTCCGGCCTGGTAGGGGTTGCGTTGACCAAATCTTCACACCTCGTCAGGTGCTAGAACAACGCCATACGTATAAGCGACCCACAATTCTAGTATTCCTTGATTTCCAAGGCGCATCCGACTCAGTTGACCGGTCTGTTCTTTTTGATACGCTTGCCCACCAAGGAATGCCCCGAAAGTTCGTGAACATAATAAGCTCTTTGTATTCTCAGACTTCCGGACGTGTGAGAGTATACGGCGAGCTCTCCAAAAGCTTCCGTACACAAAGCGGTGTCCGTCAGGGATGCCCACTCTCTCCTTTCCTATTTAATTTCGTGATCGATGAGATAATGAGACGAACGCTGGAAGGTCTCCAAAACCCCGGTGTTCAAATAGCCAGTGACGAAGACCTTGTCGATCTGGAATATGCAGACGACATCGTTCTCGTCTTCGAAGAGGAGGAGAAGGCGCAGGTGTTTTTGGATGAACTGACCAAAGTTATCTCGTCCTTTGGCATGCACTTTGCACCCACAAAGTGTAAGGTCGTGCTCCTAGACATGCAGTCACTGAACAAGCCACTTACAATCCGGGGAGAGGCACTGGAAGTTGTGGAGCGCTTTACGTACCTCGGAAGTTGTATTAGTTCTGACTGTAGTGTGGCAGATGAGGTCAATGCACGAATCTGCAAGGCTCGGGTCGCGTTTGCTAACTTGGGACACCTATAGCGTCAGTGGTATATCTCTGAGTCTCAATGGACGTGTGTATCAAGCTACAGTGCGAGCTGCTCTGTTGTATGGCTGTTGCTGTTGGCCTGTTCGAGCAGCGGAACTGAGACGTCTTCAGGTGTTCGATAATCGTTGTCTCAGAGCCATAGCTCATGTGGGTTTTTGTTGGCCAATCCGTAACGAGACAGTTAGGAAGCGAGTTTATAGGATGTCTTCATCCATCAGTTTCAAAAATGAGCTACAACGAGATAAGGAGAATGGATGGTGGGAGTGAAACGGGTGCTAAGGAAAGGAATATAGAGTTCGTGGCAAATATACATACATTTCCGGTTCGTCCATATGGAGAATCGAAGAGAGATATGCTATAACCATCGAAGGAGAATTCGGAATTATCTTCATCTGAGGTGAGCCAAGTCTCGGTGAACAGGATTGCGTGTGGCGTTTAGAAGCAGTTTGTTACAGAGACTAGCGCAATTCTCGTGTACGTATCTCAGTGCTAGTATATCCGATAGATTGGCAGGGCGGTTTGCGGGGTAAAGTGGGGATGAGACGATAGGGTGCATATGATGCACTCTGCTGTGGGGCAATGAAATACATTGTAGATGAGTGAGAGATGGGGGTGGAAAAGCCGTGTTGGGATTGAGGAAATGTGGTAGACACACGCGATGGTAAAATAATAATGGTCTATGGGACGCCGGTCCGAAGGGAAGGGCTTGGTAGGTTGACAGTCTCCTCTTGTTGGAGGACTGAAGGATTAAGTAGAAGGCGTATTTTAATTAACATCACAAGTGGCGGGTGCAGGGCGCGGAAAGGACCCTTGTATTTAACTGCCCTTCGCCTTGATCACTGGGACTTCGCGAAAATGCATCGTTTTTGATAAGTTTGTAGATGGGGATCATCATCGTCATCATCGACAACATGACATCAGTGTTCAACACCGATGCTTCGCTGCCGTAGGCAGATGGGGATGGCCTTTTGAAGTTTAGTCCTGACATAGTTCCGTCTCCAATTCTGGTGGTGAGGGAAATATTTAGGCGACAGTTATCGGCCGTGATTAGGGAAAACCTGGTGGGTGCCATAAAATACTGGCACCTTCACCAAAGGCTTCTGTCCACATTCCGTCACCGCTAAATGCAGTGAGATTCCCGCCCGGTTCGCTTGTATTAGAATTTCTTGGGGTGAGGGAGGCGTTCCCAGTAGATCGATGAGGTCTACGGAATCAAATGAAGAGCAGAACACCAAGTCACCATCTGCTTGAAGTGTACGGTAGCTGCACATTCTCAATTTAGATGACGCGATGGGCAATTGCTGTGACACGGACTCCCAGATCCGTGATAAATGCAATTTACTGTTGCACCTGTGGCAGATTGACCTGAAGGGTGGCCTGGATGTGGGCGAGGGAGTCATCATACCTTGCTGAAATTCACTCATCCATATTTTCATGGGTAAGTCTTAACAGGGAAGGACTGGACCCAGTGATGGGATCACCGTCTGCTAGTGGGTAAGGAGTATGGACAGAGGGCGTGGGATCGACACTACATACAACGGATCGAGAATTGCAGCTAGAAGATGGGGGCGAGTTTGAGGTGGAAGAAAGCCAATTTCAATTTTCGTGGCACCATAATTTACGCGCGCAACACTACGTGCCACTGGCGTTAAGAAACGCCACAGTGACTGGACAGTAGGGCAATTATAAAAGTAGTTAAGGGCCTGAGAGAAGGATGACCAATACACCTCATAACATAAATGGCCTCGAAAGCTTACGACAAGAGAAGAAATCCTAAAAATTTAGAAGCATGAAGTAAGCTGGCTCAAAATCCGTGCGTCGCAACGATCGGGGAAATTTGGGGTACGCCAGCCAGCAAACCCATCTAAACTACGCGCCAAGGTCAACTCGGAGGTCATACTTCCATGTGCGTCCCAGGACCAGACGATGCTTTCAATAGGTTCAATACGTGAAGATATGACTTGGGGATTTTCGGGCAGTTCTGAAGGGAACTAGTGCCCGATGGAGGTCAGTTTTGACAGTGCCGCGTTATCCAATGCTCCTGACAGCCTGATGAGAGTGAAAACTTATATTCCGCAGCCTCCTAAATAATATGGTTGAAATTGATCTCATAATTGTATCTGTAAAACCTAATATTGCCGATCGGTATTCGCCGATTGGATTCGATCTCTAAAAATGACTGTGTTTTCAAGGCTGCCACTTCATAGTTCAAAATGTCTGTGTCTAATGGGTTTCCTTGAAAATTATCTGTGTGGGTGGTTTGTGTAAATGAGGGAATCTTCAAGGTCATCAGTTGCCTAGGTTAGGAAAAAGGTGTATAGTTGTGACAAGATATCGCGACTTGCGGTAGCACGTGAATCGCTAACAATGGACGAAATTCGCGGGTAGTTCTGCAGCTGTCATAATTTACGGAACTTTTTGGAGCCCACATTTTGCTCGTGTACGCAAAATATGACGGAGTGTCATTCGCGGATCCTTGGACGAACACTACAAATTGCTCTGGAACTGTAGTTTAAACCAAGAAAACTGTTACATAAAGTTTTAGCATTTGACGGTTTTCATTAGGGACACTAAAATCTCCCCAGAATGTCGCAGTTTTGCTGAATTTCTTTCGAGCTTACTCAAGATCAGCTATGATGGAGGGAGTTCACATTTTTATTCGCTTGCATAGCTCAGAATGATGTCTACATGAAGATGGCGGAAAATTTTATAGAGAAGTTGGTTTCTTCACGTGTCTTCTCACTTATTGGATTTGGAAATATTTTGAAAGTGTACATAAACAATACTGGTGTTCTCCAAGTTGGCGCAAACCCAAATTTTATTCCATTCTGCAGCAAGCGCCCCACCATACTAAGCCAAAAAATTCGTCTCGGATGGTAAGCTTGGTGGATTTGTCTATAATAGCCAGCACTCTGTATAGGGTGCAGGGCAAAGTTTCATCTTCATCGGTGTACTGAATTAGTGGGTTCGCGTTCAGCACGAGCAGGCAGTACAATAGGTCGGTCAGCACTTTGGAGTTTTTGCACAAGTTCAGCGGGATGAGACGGTCTTTTGAGTGCATGTAACACACTCATTAGGTAAATAGTAGAGATCGGGTGAACTACTGGGAAACCATCAGACTGGGTATGGCAGTTGCGGTACCGTAATCGCGACGTCATAATTGGGCCCGTGGGCAGCCCCATACGTGAACATCTTGAGTGAGCCAGTTGAATTGTCAGGGTGTTTAAGATGAGCTTGGGATTCGTGACAAGTAAGAACCAGCATGGACCAAGGATACTACTCTGTCGATCGAGGGCACAGGGTGGTGCAACGCTGCCATTCAAACGAGGCAATAAATAGGGTAAGTAGATTGGTGACTCAAAATGGTCAGTGTTAGTGCCACCCACCATTTGGGAACAGACATTATAATAGTTCTTATCATTACGTTGCACGGTGTTGCGTTCGTATACTTGCCACACCTTTAGTGGCAAGGGTGCATCATCCATCGCCGGTGGTTCTGACCCTGGACTTTAGTTTAGGATGTCCAAAAAGTGCACTGTTTTTTTCGTTCGTAGCTGGTGTGTTATATTTGTCCCGGTCGTGTCACTTATCTAGCAACGCAATGAATTACATATAGTGCAAAACGGACGCTCGTTTGTTAAAAAAAATACACTGGATATCATTGGAGATACTCTGCGGAGTCCATGGCCCACGTCGACGTACGAAGCTGTAGTCATTGCCTTAGTTGGGGTCGCACCGCACCAAACATAACACGCACTCCTCTCAACTGCTCCATAGAGAAGTCACATGCGATAAATAAATAAAATATAAAAAAATTTTAATCCTCCACTGCTGACATTCAGAGATAGCACCTACGGGCTAGCCACGCACCACTTGTTGATTGAAGCTGATGGTGGATAGGGACCGGTGGCCCTTTCTCTTACATCTACTTTACATCCCAATTTGTGGTACTGTCCAACTCACGCAGCATATTTAAGATAAACTAGTTAATTGCTTTGGAGGTTATATCTACATCAGGCTTTATGTGCTTGTTGTTCCTTATCACACCAGCTATCTGCGCACATATAGTGTGCTCTCTGTAGCCTGTATGACAATAACATTATATTGGCAATGTAACGAGCAAACGGTATCTTCGAGTGACAAACGTACAAAATCTAGAAGATATGTCATGGACACTGTACAGAGGTATCATGGAGTCTGCCCAAAACGCAGTATGCTGGAAGTAGCTCTTTTCACTTATTCCAATTAGATCTGCTACTCGGACCATCAAACACACAGTTGTAAACTTTAACCTTAGTACTGCAACGGACTTAAGGGGGGCCACCCGCACCGCACCAGTCTTTACTGTCAATAATGCTTTCTGGTCCTCTAGGGAGAGACTAGTGTTGTATGCTGAAGTGTCTGTGAAGTCCGAATTGTGGAGCCGCTGCAAAGGCTTGTGGACGTCCTGACTGTACCCGGTCACACAATGACTGACAACCTTCTGCCTCGCCCCAATTCCATCGGACCAAGAAGTATCCAACCATGTAAGGTCTTTACGGCAAACGGCCGTTTTTTATCTCCCAAGCGCCGATCGACTACCCAATGCGCTTCGGATACATCAGACCCTAGGAGGACTCCTACCTCGTCTTCAGCCAATTCGTCAAAGGCGACTTCGTCAAGGTGCGGCCACGACCTAGCCACTTCTTTAATAGATGGGACAGCTCGCATGGTTAAGTTGTCAACGATGAATGCCCAGTCAACTTAAATCATATTTTTGGAAACCAAACTTGCCATGTATCTACAAATCAGATTCCTCAATCTTCATCTCCATTTTTGCTTTTTTTGACCCTAGCCATTTACTCGACCGCCCAAGGCCACTCATGGCCAGCAACGGTTTTCAGTTTTAGTTCGCGTCAGGTGGTTCATCTTTGAACTAGTCGTACCTCACGCTCATTGCCCTCGTTTTTTCTCCGTTCCTATATCTGTGGTGACCTTCCACGCAATAAACATGCCCATTGTGTTGTTGTCTGCTGCGATCTGGTTGTAACGACTCGATCATGCCTCAGCATGCTCTCTACATATCGGGAAATGAAACCTATTATTATTATATCGTACTATGCCCACCGGTTATGACGCTGCCCCTTTTCTACGCAGTCCCCTGTACTCACAACCCTTCAGTCATACTTTTATTTTGACTGTAATATTATGATCATGCCTGACGGTATGCCACCCACCAGTTGGGAATAAACATTATTATCATCTATCGACTGACTTTCATCCATTGATAAAAGCCTGATTTCATCGGATTCTGGGGTGCATTCCATGGGACCATCCAGTGTAGCAATGGCCATAGAGGTGGGTAGCAGCCTGACGCCGTTTCTTACCGGAAGGTCCCGCTTTACTAATGTTATGTAGGACCCGGTATCCAAAAACGCATACGTTGTCACTCTTCCCGCTGGATTGTCAAACTTAACAGGAATAACTCCTAGGCTTGTTGTAAGCTGACTGGCTTGAGTTAGGGCACAAAACCCTCCGACTCTGAAGACGTCCCTGCTTTGTTTCCGGGTTTTAACGCGTGCAACAACCTATGATGTCGTCCCCCCACAACCCGACTGGCCACGTTGAATGACTGACTTGCGATCTTTAGCCATGTGGGAGTCGCCTAAGCAAACAAAGCATGCATTATGCTCCCGTATACACCCCCACTTATCGGGATCTTCCATAGATAAGAAGCGCTGGCAGCCGGAAATTGGATGGGGCTGTGAACATTATGGGCAAATGCTTGGACCACTGTCTGCGTCTGGCCTTATATTGGTCAAGAACCTCGTAAAACCATTCCGTCTAGGAGCTTGGTTGGTGGAAGTGAGCGGCACAGGAGGGCGTCTTACTTCCCCTTCTCGAGCCAGTTGCCCAAACCGACTTCGTGCAACCCTGGAGAGCGTGTCCACAAGCTCTGTCAAGTCAGTGAACGTTGGGTCCCGGCCAGTCATAGATATCTTATCTGCCATATCAGCCCATTTGTGCTGCAATGGCGAGGGAAGAAAGCGCACGATTCTCCCTACAACCTCAAACGAGTGCAAATCTGAAACGTAACGCATTTGCGTTAGCGCAATTTCACAACTTCGCATTTTTATGCACAGATCCGACAGAGACTTGGCTGCTCCAGTGGTCTGTCGTGCCAGTCGGAACAGGCCTTCGAGTGGAGAGCGAGCAATAATGAGGCCGACCGAAAAGATTGCGTATGATCTCCCGAGCCCTGGAGTATGCTACTTCCGGCGGGAGCATCACGCATTATTCAATGGCTGCCTTTGTGTCGCCTTGACTATAGTGGGTCAAATACAGGAGCCTCTGACCGGCGTCCTCCACCTTGCCTTCAATATATATCTCAAACTGTCGTGTGAACTCCCAGTAATGACTCGGATTACCATCAAAATATGATGATTCCACCTTGGATAGTTCCACAGTGGTTGTCACTGGAGTGATGGAAATGGCCGGTTTTGGCCCTGGAGATGACCCTCTTTTATCATCAGCATATCCTAAAGGTTTTTCATCTACACGTGGCCTCACGTACTGCGGTAACCAGTCAGTTGAGGTCACTGGTTCCCAGACTTCATCTGGTGAGTCCTCTTCGGCCTCTAGCTCAATTTTGGCCAACTCGGTTTTACTCTATGCCTAAAGGAGAGCCCGCTGGAGCTCAGCATCTCGCTTAACCCGATATTCCTGGAGCTGAACAATCCTTAATGCTTTCCTAGCTACATTACCTTTACGAGTAGATGCACAAAGTGACTTACAAGAACCGGGGCGTGAAGGAAACTGCATTGCAAATGTTTCCTTTGCAGCTGCAATAGTTTCCGCGTTCTGGAATCCTGTTTGCTTCATAATGGTTCCAAAAGTTGACATCTTTATTTCAACCAAGACGACGTAATGCCGAGTACTTATCGAGTACTGTAACGAGCAAACGGCGTATCGTCCATAACTTTGACATTTGAAATTCCCCACGTTTCTTGTCCCTATTTGTAACTCCCGCTCCACTTTTGTGTTTAGTGCGTCTATATGAACTGACGTTTGTTTGCTCTTACCACCTCACCCATTTGGCCTTGAGGTCATCCAGCCATTTGTGGCCGACCTTACGCACGTGTGACTGTCTCACGTGGGAGCCTGTTTGCTCACTTGGTTCGTACTTTTGTAGTCCAAGTGGACCATTTGTTGTTGACGAGTATCTACTGTCGAGGTTTGTACATTTTGTGAATTGATGTCTTATGTTAATAGTACCGTATAGAAACCCAGCTCCGACTTTGTTTTGCCTTCCCGGAGGTTCTGATATTACGCGTCACTCAAAGATACCGTTTGTAATGAGCAAACGGGGGTTACAAATAGGGACAAGAAGTGTCAAAGTTGTGGACGATACAGGCAAGCTTATCTAGTCATTGATTGCTGGGCTACTGAGCACAAATCAGCTCTTATGCTGTCTTATTTTACTGCTTGTTTTCACCATCCTCACTGTAATAAATTTGAAGTTATTGTTTTCTCTATTACTGGACCCCATCTTATATGATATCCCGTCATACTCATTAGGCCTTACTGATCTCATCGAATTCTGTCCTCTTCCAAAGCCTCGATCTTCGGCGGTACCTACTTCGAACGCCATGTACGGTTGGTATCCACTCCACCTTGTCTGCGCCTTACATCTAAATGGGTCTTCAAATGAACAGAACATACCTGAAATCCTAAATAGGCTTTGTTCTAGCCATGTGGATCCCCTTGGACAATCCAAAATCCCCCTGACTACAGAAGAGAACATCCCCAGTTCAATCACCTTAACCATGACATCCGTTGCGGGGCTGTCCAGAGACTGAATTATGTCAATGCAGTGACGGTATGGCACTACCATATCCTGCCCGACGGCAGACCCGCAACAATTCGCTCCCGACTCTCGACAGTGTCCTCTCGCCCACTCGTCATTTTATCTGCAAATACGAACAAATAATGTACCTGGCAACGGCCACCTCTGCGACGAATTCGTTTTAATCTGCTGAACCTTTCGTGCGGATCTAACCATCTCGGTGGAATTCCAGTTTGTGAACCTACAAAGTCAATTATTTTTTGTACGGTTTGCATTTCGTCCTGTGCGTCAGCACCAACTTACTCTCCGAAAGAATTTCACACCCGGCTCCGCCCCTGGAGCGAACCGGTGAGTCTATAAAATTTCACTGTACACCGTAATTATGGTATTTATACTGCCATGTATGGTGTTTCGAATTTCTATAATTCATCATCCTTGCCTACGCCTTTCTTGACCTGGCCATTAACCCAAGTGTCCATTGCCACGAAGTCTCAGCAATGGCTTTCCGTTGTTGTTCAAGTTAACCACCGGAGCAGTGTAACACTGCCGCTGCCTCATTTTCCACAATTTGCAGTTTTCTTATCACGTGCCGGGCACGACGCCTTAGTTTTACCCTCCTTCGCAGTGTTCTTGCCCACCCTGTTCAAATTTCAACGTTCTAATCTTGCTTCAACTTTATACGTTTCACAAAATGTAGGAAAAACCCTCAACTATATTTATCTGCACTCGATGTCCACCTCATTTAGCTCGTGCCAGTTAAGGCATGACCGCATCTGCGATGGATAGTGCCTGCTTTTTGTGTAACTCCCGAGTTTCCGTGCAGACCTGAGTACCCACAAATCCCATCAGTCGTGCTTCTATCTTGAGTGTACCATAGTGATCATGCCTGGCGGTGTGCCACCCAACAATTGGGTATAAACATTAATATCATTTTTCTGAGGGATGTAAAATCAGATGCGACGGTCATGGGCTTTACGGGGGGTGGAGGATTGGACTTCGGCGTATTATGTTTTGGGCCAGCGACAGGGGAGCTGGTTCTACTGTGCTGATCCCTTGAAGGTGAACGACGGAAAATCATGACCAGTTGAGTATGCCAGTGTTGAGTTGGGTAAGGATATGGAGACGGCGGTGGCTCAGGGTTTTGCCTGTTTTCGGAGGCTAAAGGTATTCTCCAAAGCTGAACTACCGGAGGTGTAGTCGAACGTGTTGTTGTGTGGCGTCATCGGCTGGTGGAAATGATGCAACATAGGATGCACGGGTAGAGCCGACAAGGTCAGCATGGCTTAAAAGGGGCCAGGAGGTTTGCGTCGTAGTTCTGGAGGACTAACTGGAGAGGATTTTGGCGCAGTTCCAAGAAGGCACACCTTTGGTTGGGAGAACCGCGGATGGAAAACAAGAGGTACGAAATGGTGGGGTTCTTTGTAAAAAGAGCCCGCACATAAGGTTTCTAGTTGGATTTGGAGAAAGTAAGGGATTTAAAGAACTTCCAGATGCGCCTGGGACTTGCTATGAGGATATGAGTAAGTGGGTCAACTGCCTGTTTAAGTGATTCGACTCACGCATGGGAGGGGGCCTCTACCAGGTGTTGTGTGGGATAATGAGCTCCCACGGCAGCATGATGAAGCAAGATGGCATCAGAAAAATTTGCCTTCGCTGGGATTCACCGATCAATTCAGCTACTCTACTTGACAAGTCTGCTGGCCTCGGATACAGCCATACTTCTGGCAAGACATAGGTAAAATATGGTGGGGGAGGGGTTGGGATCTGGCTTTAAGCCAGGGCTTTTGGTGTGGCGTTTGTTGTAGTGGAGGACGCTACATGTGCTGGGCTGGTAGGTAAGTGGGTTTCTGGACGCAGTGCACCTAACAGTGGGAGGCTGGTTCAGTTCTCACGATGGCATCCAGAGCGGTTGTCGCACCCGGAACATTTGGCTGCATCTCTACGTCAGCGGTATAAACGACTCCCAGAATTTTTGTCAGAGGACACGGTTTAAAGAAAATCGAGAAACATACTAGAGGAAAGGATGCTGTTCCGCAGTGTAACTATGGTAAGTCTCCGATGGCGCAGCTAGTGCAGTGTTTGGATCAGTTGTGTTGGTCGTCAGGTAGACAGTAATGTAGCTCGTTAAAATGGCACCGATATCCTTGGCTCATTAAAAACACGTGAAATATTTTCCAGTGCCTCGCACAAAACTTTAGGTCCTCAGTGGCTAGAAGGGCTAAGTACCATGGTGGAATACTTACGAAACGTTGTTGATAAGCAGCGTGCGCGTTGAGTAAATGGCTGACACAAGGTAGTGACGGCAAGTGGGATTTCGGAAGTGAGAAATAACCCTGCACTCTCTAGAAGAGAGATTACGTGTAGAATAACTCATCCAGTGGAAAAATGAACCACGGCCAAGGTACCATCTCGGCATTGTGCGGAAATGTGGTATTGCATAATGTTACAGCACTGGAGAAATAACAGAGCATGTCGGTCCTGCAGGAGAGCCAGGGGGAGCTGATGAGAATTGTCAAAAATGTAGTGAGTTGGCTACGAACCTAAGACTGTGAAAGTGGTGGAGGTGTAAATAAACCGTGCGGCCTACACAATCTTTTGTAATTTCCAAACCACGATAGACATAGCTGCCGTTACTATTTTCACTTTTGCGATGTATGATGTAGCAATATCTCAAAGGCTGGTACTATTACAGCGCAGGTTATGATAGCCATATAACTCAGAAGGTGCATGCACTAATAACAGTTTTTACCATGGTTGACAGTGGATTACAGTGGCCAGTTGCACCACGTATAAAAATAAGTGCAATGCTAAATGTGGAGCAAGTCAAAAGGAGAACTTATCGTTTGTGAGAGTACCTTGGTGAAAGTCTGGACGGCCGGAATGTGTTTTCTACGCAGTATAGCCACTACACACGTTCCGTAATTGTCCGTGGACTTGAAGAGCTTGGCTGAATCCCTGCCTCCTTGCGCGCGCCAGTATGTGTGTGATGACTGTGTCTTGTCTTCCTATATGTAGGGAGGTTTGACGTGTGTATAGTAACTAAAATCGTCCCGACGCGCACAGGACGGGAACTGACTTATTGTCGGTCTAGTTTGCGAGCGAGACGGGGTTTTGTCACGTGATCCGTGCGTTTGCGGAAAAGAAGAGTCGCGTGGTTCAGTGAGCACGGATGCACTATACAAATTAGGCAAAGTTGTTCGAAGGAGCAGGGAAGTGACCGCTACAGAACGAAAGGAATCAGGTTCATTGTGGCTAAAACCTAACAAGAACTATATATTCGGGTTCTACACGTGATCCGAATGACGTCAGATCGCGAGTACGTTAGAAAATAGTTTCGCTTTTTGCTCGTGGGAGAGTTTGTGGAAAATTCTTCCACTGCTTAATCTATTTACAGAGTTACCATGTGTCATTTTGTTAGTTTTTACTCCGGCATAACCAACGCGCGGAAACCTCTATCTGTCTGCCCTCCATTTATGCGGTGCATCCACTAACTCTCAGTCGTGAGCCAGATTATTACAGACTGCTCTCCTCTACACCCATTTGAGGACCACAACAGATGTGAGCAAAATGGATGTCCATTGAATGTAAGACGTGGACCGCAATGTCAAGCTTGCCAAGTCTGGTGGCATTCTAAATTTACGGGCTTGAACGATGACCGGATAAGCCAATTGTCCAAATCTCCTGACCTGTTTTGTCTGCGCCAGGTGGCTCTACTTTAGGGGTGCTATGCGTTCCACAACTGGGAGGAAAGCTCTTAATAAAGAAATTAAGTCTCCCCTCTAATTTGGAAAGCTCAGTACAAATGTTTTATTTTATTCGGGTCACTTGAGGAAATTCTGGCACGTATTTCGAAAGTTCTGGAAGACGCATGCACAAAGAACAAGGCAACCTGGATGAAGTCAATGACAAACCTTCTCCCTTGACCGGATGCCTAGCGCTTTCCATCTCAGATCCTTTGGCTGCAAAGAAGATCATCCAGTTCTGTGATGAGGCAATTAAGATCGTCACGGTATCTTTAGTGAACAGGCGCA
This sequence comes from Opisthorchis felineus, assembly GCA_004794785.1. NCBI lineage: Eukaryota > Metazoa > Platyhelminthes > Trematoda > Opisthorchiida > Opisthorchiidae > Opisthorchis > Opisthorchis felineus. The sequence goes on from SJOL01008668.1 coordinate 1,295,741, forward strand.
TGAGAAACTTCAAGCTGACCAAATGGGGGGGATCGCTCTTCAAAACAATCACGCCGACAAAACTGGCACAGTCGCTCTTTGACGGTGTCGTTGCGAAACCTGAATACGAGCCGCTTCACGCAGAAAGACTACGCGGAAAGGGAAACGACTGTCACGTTAATCCACAAAACTGGTGACCGGCTATGGCTCGGCAGCTAGAGGCCTATTAGCCTCACTAGCATACCATGCAAGGCGATGGAACACATTTTGGAGCGGACCATCTGAAATTACCTCAGTACCAACAATTCGAGATCCACAGCGCAGCGTGGAGTTCTCCCGAACAGTTCTTGCGTGACGGACATACTTGTATTTAAGGACAGCTTAACTCAAGATAAGAACGAAGGACTCATGTAGGATACCATATTTTTCGACTTCTCAAAGTGGTTCAATCGAGTCCCAAAGGTCTCACTGCTCCAGGAACTTAACTCTTATGCAATTCAGAGAGGAATTCTTCACTGGATTAAGGCGTCATTATCGGATAGAACATTCCCATTGAAAGTAGGTTGAAAAGAGCGAAACTAAAATTTCAAGGTCAGGTGTTGTAGAAACGTTTTTTGGATCCTAGCCCATTCATATGTCTCTATTTATTTTTTATACTAGATAACTATTTATTTACGGTGGTTCATTAATTAGCTGCGATCACAAAGGTCAACGGCTCTCGCTTCTTCAGTGCGCCTAAATTGGTCGGTGCCAGTCCCCACTTCGTCCAGCACGTTTAGTCCTCATTTACATAATCGTCCCTGTCAACGTGTTACTACTGTCCGACCTTATTGCATTCCTATCTAAACTACCAGGTCACATGGGTGTCCGAGACTGACTGAGATTCTCGCAATACGATCTGGAGGCTTCCTACCACTCTAGATTTATCTCATCCTTATTACCCCGATCAAATATTCTTCAACCTACGCGAAACTAGAATCACAAGGTCAAGTGTTGAAAAATATTTTTTGGGCCTCAGCCTGCCCGTAGCGTTTTCAAGTCATTGTGCACCAATTAATTGCTTATTTAGAGCTCTCTTTCAATAGCTGCATTCACTTTCCCTCTGACTCTTCCCTAGTTGATTAGGCTTTCTTGATGTCAGAGTTTGCCAGTAACAATCCCACGACGCATTCTGCCTCCAGATACTCGCCCCGTAGCTCGCAAGAAACGACACTTACCGTTCCATATTAAACCATACTAGCACCCTCGCACAAAATACGGACTTACTTCTCAGGCACTGCATCCCAGCACTCGCGCTCACGTTTGTAAACGGACCCAGTAGTGATCTCCAGTATCTGGTTGGCGCCTCAAGTTCGCGTTCACCTTATAAGTTAAGATTCATGGATTCACTGATTAATACACAGGATCGAGGATTTTGCCCAAGTTTCCCTGTCCATTTTTGTTCTTGTCGTTCAGCGGCTGTCGTACACCAGAGGAGCACAAGCGAAAAAAGGGTGTAGCACTGCTCTTTAAGTTCTCAGCGCGGGGCAGTATGCTTGTTAGCACGAGGACTCGCATAGGAAGGTGTCTGGTAGTGCTTTGAACTGGGTTCTAGAAGGAGTGTGGACAACCGTCGGAGGACGGTTATTCCACGCAGCTACTACACGAACTGAGAAAAAAATTGCCTAATGAAGATATGTGCGCTGAGCATGAAAATCTTCTTACCGTGTCACCGCCGCGTGTTTGCTAGCTCAACGGTGAAAAACCTGTTGGCCAAACCTTGTTCAAACAGGGCATAAGGAAGAATTAGGTCTCATCGGAAGCGGCGATACTCGAGGGGAAAGAGGTCAAGCGCCGTGAGACTCATTTCGTAGTCCACGGATTTAAGGCCGGCAACCATTTTCGTAGCAGCCCGCTGGACTCGCTTGGTGAGGGTTACGTCCTTCGTGCACTCCGAGTAGACAACTTGGTTGGCGTATTCAAGAAGCCGTCTGACGTAGGCCCCATAGAGTATCTGGAAGTCCATGCGAGTAATACGGGAGAAGGTGCGCCTAATCATCCGTAGAACGGCGAATGCCTTTTGGGCCGATTTCTCATGGTGCAGTGAGAAGGACAAGTTTGAAGAGAGCCAGATACCCAAATCCTTTTTGGTATCTATCTTCGTGATATCTTCTGGTCCATTCTCACCATGCACGACATAGGCTTTTGCTGAGTCTCCTCCAAATGACATATGGACGCACTTTTCGTCATTCAGAGGAAGGTGTCAGTCCAACGACCACTGTTTTGCAGCGTCTACATTCATTTGAATGGCACTGGCATTGGTACTCAGGATTGCAAGTCGTCCGCAAAAAGTAGACATGGACTTGAGAGAGTGTCTGGAAGGCCGTTGACGTATATCAGAAACAGCAGTGGTCCCAGAACGGAGCTTTGAGGAGCTCCAGTGGAGAGCGGCGCTGGAGAAGAGTAGGTCGAGCCTACGTTTCACGGATTGATACACAGGATCGAGGCTTTTGCCCAAGTTTCACTCGGAATGTTCCGTCTGGTATGAACGCCTTGATCAAGAGTAGGATCTTCCCTTGAATCCCGCAAGAGTCGGGTTGTGGAGCAGCGGGACGTGTGGGACTCGATCGAATGCTTTTGAGCAGTCGAAAAATATGGCATCCGATATGGGTCCCTCGTCCTTGGCTTGGGTTAAGCTGTCCACAAATACGAGGATGTTCATCACGCAAGAAAGGTTCGGGGGAAATCCGCGTTGAACTGCATACATCGCATGGCACGCTAGTGAGGCTTATAGGCCTGTAGCTGCCGGGCGATAGTCGGTCACCAGTTTTGTATATTGGCGTGACAACCACTTCCTTCCAAGCAGAGGGAAGGTGGCTTTTGTGAAGCGACTGACGAACTACCTGGTAGAAATTATTTGCCAGTGTGAACGACGTTTCTTTCAGGATCCTTGGATGGACTTCTTCCAACCCCAACGCGCAGAACAGGTTGATCATGTGGAAGAGTCGACGAATGTCCTCCACCGTGAAAACCAAATCGGTTAGACGCCTTGGCAAGGTTGGATGTGACGAGGGCGATGGGGATGGATATGGGCCTTAATAGTGTTTTCTGTAGATCTCAGGTGCCCCTATTGGGCCACTTGTGTATTGCAAGTTCCTGTCCCTCAAGGAGAACGCAGATGGCTTGTTTTTGCTGCGATGTCTCTTGCAATTAAACGGCACATTTCTGTTTTTCTGGGCGAGGTCCAGAATGGTAGCTTGTTTTCGTATGTTCTATTGGCCAATTTCTGATTTACAGCGGTTCCGCATTTTACGAAATGTCCGTTAGTCTTCAATGTCTCCGGTAGTCAACTTTTTGAAAAATAGTTGGGACCTCTTTTCCAGAAGACGCCGAATCCTCTTCGGTGGCTTGCGGCTCATCCGGCTGCGTGCTGGTTTTCTTGGGACGAACATCGCGTCAGCCTCGTGAACTTTCTGGACAATGTTCCTTTATAAGTCTTCTACTGAGGCTGGTCCCATTTTAACGTGTTCGAGAAAGATGCGCATTCCTGAAAAGTTTGCACAGCAGAAGTTTCAAATCCACGTTTGAGGTTCGGGATTTCTGGCCCAGTAGCAGATGAAATCAAAGGTCAGCACACAGTGGTCACTATGTCCCGGTGGAGCGTTAATTGCCACCTGATCGACGAAGTGTCTTTCGTTGGTGATGACCAAATCCAAGAGG